>NW_021025961.1:350596-409107 GCF_004153795.1 Camellia sinensis
TCTCTCTTAAGAGCATCGGCAGGTAGGCGGACCGAGAAAGGTCCCCTTAAACCACATTATTCTCGTCCATTCCAGCTGTGCCCCAACCACTCTTTCACATGGCTTGGGGCTTGTGTAGCGCCCAATGTTTGGTGTTTATGCATGCCTTTGGTTTGGAGCCACCTTCATCTTTAGGCCTGCACCCACCACCTCTGTTTGGGGTTGCAATAAGCTCATACCAAGGTTTGGTCCTTGTCAAGTGTCTTCAAAATGCTCCTTGGATTGCCCCTTTGGGACACATGCTTCAGCGATGTGACTTGGCTGTTCCCCATTTAATCCATGATGTCTCTTCAAGTGCTGAAATGTGCTTGCTTTGTGCCTAAGTGTTGGTCTTAACAGTGTATGTGTGCATGTTAACGGTCTCCATTTTTGGCATAGCCATGTTTGGCCTTATTAGAGCTGCCTAATTCATGCATAAGTCCATCTTTCATAGATAGTTGCATTGCCATATACTGCACATAATAAGCTTGTCACATGCCATGTTGTATCCTTGTTGACAGTTGCATTAGGTCTGCTATTCCTTGCCCCTATGAGTGATAGGGAAGGACTTTGATTTGATTTGGTTTCATTTCATTGAAATCAAAGTTGCATACTTGGTCTTTGGGCCATCATGCATGGAAATGCGTGATTTCGAGAATCGTAGGCACTATTTGGAGTCATTATCAATGATAAGGACATGAGTTGTCTACATGCTCTATTGCCCTCTTGTTGCTTGTGATTGCAGGTTCTGCAGCTCTTGCCGACCCAGGGTAAAGGTGGCCGGGGCAAATCTTCCTCGCCGACAACCATCACACATGGAAACCAGGCCGACACACAGCCGTAAACTACCTCCTAGTGTCAGGGCATGAGCCACGAGAGAGAGGAAAAGCAGGCCTATGCATGGCGATTTAATTAATTTATTAATTTGTTAATTAAATTAATTAATTTGTAGTTATTATATATAGAGGAGCTTAATCTTAAGGATCCACCACACTCATAGCGATGTAGTATAGGGCACGTTTATTAGCCTTAATGCATTATGTGTATATTTATGGCCTCGGTACATCACGCAATCGCATTGTAACTTCAAATTATAAATGAATATGTGATAGTGTGCATTTCTCACATGCCATGTTTAGGATAGCCGAGCAATTCTAGCAACACTTTGTATCGATGCATTAGGCACTTAACATGGACTTGGATCATGCATGTTTGCTAACGATGTCTTTGTTTTGGCACGAGGTACGATGTAAGTATTTTCTGCTTTAGCATATCGCATGAGTGTGAATGTTGCCATGTCAGTATGCTTAACATGTGGCATATGCTTATGTGTTATAAACTGCTTGGATGCCTGTGGTGGAGGAGTTGGATTGTTGAGTTGGAAAAACTCATTGAAATCCGTGTTTAAGCCTACTTACGAGTAGCAAAATCTAAAGTATTTCCTCAAAGCAAACGGGATATCTAGGCTATACTTGTTTGCTGCGCGCATACAATAGTAATTCTAGGCTAAAATTGGAATAAGAACACATAAAGTTTTCAAAAAACGGATATCACGGTTGTAGAGGCCGTCTTCGGACCGGGCGAAAGGGGGTGCTTATAGCTGACCTTCCCCGATCGTACCAAGCTCCCGAGCCGAGACAACTCCGGTGATGACGACATGTGGCCTTCGCATTTTTTTAATATCCACCGACCATAGCTGTGGAAGTTGGAGTTGGGTCCTGATTCATTGCAACCTTGAAAGCAAGCAATTCATGGAAGGGCTTTGCTAGAGAGCTCTAATTTGAGCTGCTCAAAAGTAGCTCTAATGAGCTGTCCCCCTTAAAAAATAAAAAATAAAAACAGAGGAAGGTAAAAGACAAAACAGGAGGGGGAAAAGGACAAATTAATGCCCCTTTAGAGCTCCAATTTTTGAGGTCTCACTCATTTCTGATTCATGGAAAAGAGAAGAGAAAGTGTAAATTATTTGGAAAAATTACCCCAAAGATGGGGGGGAAAGGGACTAGAATCTCACCCTTGAAGACCCCTTCACAAATGGTGCTCCAATGGCCTCCTTTAGCTTGGATCCAACACCAAAACTTCAAAACCAGTCCTTTAGAACCTCAAAAACAAGAGGAAGGTGAAACACTAGGTGTTTGTGTGCAATAGTAAGACACAAAGCACCTAGTGAACAAATGAGAGGGAAGGAAAGAGAGATAGAAAGTGTATCTAACTCAAACCCTAGAACAAGAGCTCAACAATGGCTGTTTTTTTGCTCTCAAAATATCCTAAGTCTCTAACCTTAGTCCTCTCTCTTGTTACAAGAGAGAGCCTCTCTCTATATGTCTTGTAAAGCTTACAAGACAAGATTTACAAGAGGGAGATCCCTCCATACACGTGCATGGAGGGATGCAAAAGCAAGACAGCTGTCTAAAAATATCTGCAAAAGTAGATGAACAGCAATCGGCCGGCCAAAAATGCCATCTTGGCCAAAAAAAGTGCCGACCGGCAACAAATAGTGCCGGCCGGCAATAAACATTGCCGGTGGCAGCAAACACCAGCCGGTGGCCTCTAGCCACTGCCGGTGGTGGGTGGGGATGGTCTACAAGCCCCACCCTGCCTCTCAAAGGCAAGATGCAAGTTTTTGGTGCAAAACCAGACACTAAACGGTCAAGTTCGGAGATCCTGAGACAAGGCGCGCGAGCCAAGGCCTCCGGGAACTCCAAACGAACACAAACATGGAAGATCACCGTGTGTTCAAACGGTGACGTCCAAGTCTTGAGGACGGTCAAAAATGGGGTGTCTACACTCTCTATAAGGGGGAGGTTCCTCCTCTCTCCTCTAGGTTGAGAAATTGGTGGTTTGAGATATACATACACACTTGTATCTATATCTCTCTTTTGCTCTTGTTTTGTGCCTTAAAGTGTCATTTTATCTCACTTTTACACACAAACACACACTCAAACACCATCCTTTTGTTGCTGAGGTGCTTAGGAGCTGGTTTTGGTGCTCTTGGGTTGGTTTGAGCTTGAAAAACCTGCTGGAGTTGCAGCTTTAAAGGTGGTCTTCAAGGGTGAGTTTCTAACCCTTAAATACCCCATTTTTTCTTAAGCTTTTGAGCCTATTTGCATGTTGTTTTAAGCTTAACTCTTAACTAGAAAAAGTTCTGAATTTTGGTGCTTATGATCTTTGTTTAAGGTCACTTTTGTATTTGGCGTTGTGTACCCCCTCTTAGGCCTTGTTAGGCCTTGTTTTGTGTCATCCCTCTAGGCTCTTGTTGTAGCCTTTGCATGACCTTTCTACCACTGAAATCCAGAGCAATTTCAGTAGTGGAAAGGTGGTTTTGAGGTCCCTAATAGGAGAGGGCCATCCCCTCTCCTTGTATTTTGTATACTTGCTTCATATGCCTCATGTTTGAGCTTGTTTGTAAGCTTGTGTTAGCTTGTTCTTAGCATGTATTTGGGGTTATTTTGAGATGGCATGCCACTGTTTTTGGTTGTCTTGGTCACTCCATGCATGGTTTATACAGTTGTAGTGTAAATCACACAAACTAGTCTTGTATGCTTCATGAAGTAGCATGTCATTCTAGCTTGTTTTGTTTCCATTTCTGCATGTTTTAGGGATGTTTTGCCATGTCATACCTCTATTAGGGTTTGGTTTGGTTGGCCGTTGCATGCTCCATGCACTTGTAGTGCAATTCCATGAAATATGCATCATGCTTTAACGTGTCATTCTAGCATGCTTTTGGCTTAACCTTAAGAATCTTTTGTCCATGTTTAACATTCTTTAGCTCTAATTTGTATTGTTTTGACCATGCATGACTTGCTTTGTATAGCCTTGGTTCAATTTAGCTTGTTAGCTTTGTATATCGGGCCCACTAGCATGCATTGCTTGGCCTATTTGAATGATTTGACATAATTTATTATGTGATTTCAGTCCATGTTTCATGGCCATGCACTTGCATTTTTCACTTATTTAATGCGTTGGAGGGTTTGCCCTTTTATGCCTTAACATGAATCATTGCGTGTGCCTTCATGCCTTAGCTTGTGAGCCATCATTTCAATGTGTTTTTGGGGTTATCATGCCATGATATAACTCTGATTTTTATTGGTTAAGTCATCCCATGCTTGGTCCTAATAGGTGTAGTGTAATCCACCTTATTTTGCCTTGTATGCAGTATGCCTTATGCCCCTCATGTTAGCTTGTTTTGGCTTCTTTCCATGCATGTTTTAGACTCATCTTAACATGTTCTAGAACTGTTTTGGGTTGCCTTTGCCATATCCTTCATGCTTTGTATAGCTGTAGTGTAATTGGCCTTGCTAGCTTTGTGTTTTGTTGACTCATGCATGCTATCTTTGAGCTATTTAGATGATTTGGCATCATTTAATACTTCATTTCAGAGCTTATAGCATGACTATATTCCCACTTCATTCATGCTTTAAGTGCCTTTGAGTATTGTGCATTGTTGCCTAGTTTATGGCCTAGTGTGTGTGCTTGCATGCCTAGGTCTTTGAGCCTCCATCTTAGCATGTTTTGGTCATTGTTTTGGCCTATTTCAGCTCTGTCCATGGTTGGTTCATGCATATTTGCCATGTATTGCATGCTTCCTTTGTAGTCCTCTTTATTAGCTTTCATGCTTTAGGACCTTTGCATGCCATGCTTGCTTTGTTTGAATGATTTGGCATCATTTCTTACCTCATTTTAGTGTATTAAGTGTTGTTACACTTCCATGTTTATCACTCCTTGAGCCTTCTTGAGGGTTGTGCTCTTAGGCCTACTTTGTTGGCCAATGCATTGTGTATGCATGCTTTGTATTTTGTGCCTTTGTTTTAGCATTATGGCCACTAATTTGGGCATGGCTAAGGTCTATCCATTTTGGTTTAAGTCCATTGAGCATTGTGTATGCCATGTTACAATGCATCGTTCATGTTATGTTATTGTTTGCATTGCGCATGCCATGTTCTTGATTCGCATTGTGTACGCCATAATCATGTTGCATTGAGTATGCCATGTTAGTCATTGCATTGTGTATGCCATGTTGTTTGCATGCTTAGGTCACATTGAGCATTGTATATGCAATGTTCATTGCATTGTGTATACTAGTTGCCGTTTGCATCGAGTATGCCATATTGATCATTGCATTGTGTATGCCATGTAGCCCATTCGCATTGAGTATGCTAGTTGACATTCGTATTGTGTATGCTAGTTGCATTGTACCATATTGTTGCATACTTATGTTGTCTTGCATTGAGTTTGCATGCATTAGCATTGTGCATTGTGGATGCCATTAGCCTTGTTAGGTCGTTCATGTTGCATTACATGTTGTTGCACACTTGTCCCTTGCATTGCATGTTTGCATGCATGAGTTGCATTTCATGTTTGCATGTTTAAATTGCATTGCATTTCCATGTTGCATGTGTTGCATTGTGTTTGGAATAGGTGTTAGTCCAAACACGGGAAACGAGGGACGTTTCATACTTAAAGTAATGAAACGTGCCTCAATTCCCGGTCACCGACGCTTTTGATCATGCTTGATAGAGTTTTAGGCCTTATGTGTTTACTTGTGCATTCATTTTCATATTGAATTGTGCAACTTCGCCTCTCGGCCATCATGCATCGAAATGAGCGATTGGTGGCCCGAGGGTCGAGAACCACACCCCTTTCAGCTTGTCAAATGATAGGGAGGGTGGTTGTGCACACATATCTTGCAAATACATTACAATGCCCTTTCTTGCTCTCTGTTACAGCAAATTGCAGTCTGGCAGCAACAACTGGTCGGCCAACAAGAAAAACTAGCTGGCCAACCACTTTTTCTGGTTTGCAGTAGCAATAAGTGGTTGGCCAGTGGCTAGAGAGAGCAACAATTGGTCGGCCACCCTCCCACAGGTCCCCAAGATGTGTTAGAAGCTATCTGGAGCTTGGTGTAAGTTTCTGAGAACAGTTGCAAATAGAGGCAAGTCGGGGCATCGCGTTGGATTTCCGAACGAAGCGATCGGGCATGCATAAACTCCTCGCCTCAAGGCTCCTACTTTATTGCTTTCCTTAGCTGCCATGCTTAGATAGCTAGCTTATGCTTTGTTTCGTACTTAGATAGTTAATGCGTTTAACTATTTAGTCTGTTTTGTAATAGTTAGTTAACTAGGATTAGTTAATTAGCTTATTTGTGATGTAATAAGTAGTTTAATTAGCTTAGATAAGCTGTTTTTAGCTACTTATTCGGTCCCTCCGTCGAAAGGGCTAATGGTTGTAATAAGCATGCGTGTGTGTGATGCATGTCCCCCAAACCCCATTTCTTTCTCCCTTTTACTTAACCGCTTACGATGGTTAGTTTTAGGACATATTTCATTTAGCATACCTTATGCTTGCATGTGTGCATCCATTCATCTGTTTTGCATGCACCGGGCTCGGCGCATCATAAACCAGCATTGCATTTCAATTCATTTACTTGAATACGTGTTCAACAGCATGTTAACAAATCGCATTTCACATGACATTCTAGAATAGTCGAGCCTATTTTAGCTGCATTTTCGCATGTGTTGCATTAGCCATTTTAACATGAACTAGGATCATACATGATTTCTAACTAGTTCTTTGTTTTGGCTCGGAGTACACTGTGAGTGTTTACGCTTTAGCATACTGCATGTGTGTTATCGATTACCATGAAAACATGCTTGCCATGAGGCTAATTGCTTATTTGATATAACTGTCTGAATGCCTGTGGGTGAAGGTTGGATTACTTGAATTGGAACAATTCATTGAATCCTGAATTTAACCTACTTGCGAGTAGCAAACTTCAAACCATTTTCACTAATGAACATGCAATGTTTTGTTCCAAATTAGGCGATCTAGTCTATACTTGTATGATGTGCGCATCACGTAGTAAGATTAGCTAATTAACCGGAATAAGAGCACATGTGTTTTTCAAAAACAAAATATCATGCTCAGTACAGGCCGATCTTCGATCGGGCGAGCGGGGGTGCTCATTGCATGACCTTTCCCTCTCGTACCCAAGTTCCCGAGCCGAGGTAACTTTGGTGATGACAGACACGTGGCCTTAGGCATGAGTCAGGGTTTCCTAAATTCCTCCCAAAATAAAATATTTAGGTGGCGACTCTGTATCTGGCAAAGCAGTCCATGTTTGGCACTTCTTTATTAAAATCAGTTTTCCAAAACGATTTGCCGGATTTGGACTCTTTGGTGATTTATCGGTCTTGCATTGCACTTTGCGAGATCAGATTCAGAGCCGTGACATTGAGTCCGAACTGTGGTAGCTCAGAACAAAATGAGATTCACGCGCCACATCTTGAGCGCGGATGTCGGAGTGTTCCCGGGAGCACGTCCACACTGCATTGAAGCGGCTTGAGCAAGAGAAGACTGAGAATGATAACAAGGCTAGGAAAGCCAAAGTACCTGAGGGGGCAGAATATGTGGAGAATAGGAGAGCAGTTACAGCGGAACCGGGGCAGCTGCCTGTTGGTTGCCGAGGGGATGTGATAGGAATATGACGACTTACGTCTTACCCACACCGATGAAGACTGGGGTCGGAGTCAACCAGACGACACTTGGTACACTTAGGAGGTCGACCATATGACCCGAAGTGGGCAGTATTTCAAGCCCCCACACTTGGACCAGTTTGTGGCATCCGAAAAGGACAAAGAAGCAGACAGGCAGAAAGAAAAGCTGCTAGAGGAGGAAACTGTGCTGAAACTGCTTAAGAAAATTCAGGCAAACATCTCCATTTGGAGACTACTTTGGCCTCGAGGGTGCATCGACAAGCTGTCCTTTCTGCTATGGACAAGGCTAAGCTTTCAATTGATACAACTCCGGAGCAGTTGGTAGGGTTGGTTTTCCGAGGCAAAGCTTCACCGACCTTAACGTTCACAGACAAAGAACTACCGCCCGAGGGCTCTGAACACAACAAGCCGCTCTACATTTCTGTGGAGTGTAAGGACAAGTGGATACCGGTGGTCCTAGTTGACACGGGATCTGCCATTAATGTATGTCCGTTGCAAACGGCATATGCTATCGAGTTGAAGCCCGCAGATTTCGTGCCTACAGCCCTGGTGATACGGGCCTATGATAACACAAGTCGGGAGGTGATGGGGACGGTTCGGGTCAAAACTCAAGTTGGCTCGGCGTAGCAGGACATCGAGTTTCATGTCTTGGATGTGCTAGCCACCTTCAATCTACTCCTTGGGCGGCCGTGGCTGTACCAATTGAAGGTCGTTTCTTCCACCCTACACTAGATGCTGAAGTACCCCAACGGGAAGGGGGTAGCAATTGTCTTCGGGAACTCCTCTATATATCCGTCGCCAGAGGTTTCTACACCAGTTCTGGAGATTGAGCACGGCGTGGAGGATGTCTTTCTATCGAGATTCACCCTGGCTGAGGCCTGGGTAGTGCAGGATTTGCTGGCTGCTGATGAGGAACTTTACGTCAGTGCACAGTCTGTTTACCTCATGAACAAGCTTCAACACATGCCCGGGATGAGATTGGGACGAAGCGGTCGGAAGGGCATCACAGCATTGGCCGAAGTGCCACACAACCCTTAGACCTTTGGTTTGGGTTACTCGCCCGCCAAAGACGATTGGGCAAGGAAAGGAAGGGAAATGGCTGGAAGAGCCAGGGCTAAGCAAGCCGGGAAACACTACGAGTTGGTGCACAGACCTATCCAGGGAACCCTAAATGGACGTTTTGTCCGGGAGGGGGAAGACTTCCCGTTTTGCGGCGTTTGCTTGGCTTTGAAATCTTTTTTGACCTCCAGTTGTCAAGGAATGAAGTTGCGGAAGAGCAGACAGACCCACCAGCTGAGACTGAGCAGTGTAAAAAGGTTGAGACTGAGAGCACAGAAGTTGGGATCGGAGCAGCGCTGGCCTGTCTCCTCTCAGATCCTCAAATCACCCCGGAGTGCTTAGGGGATGATTTCTCGATTTCCATGATTGGTGATCAAGCGGTCGCGGGCCCATCTTCAAGCATTCTGGATGCATCCATCGCACCCTCCCTCGTCTTGCAGTACGATGAGGACTTTTATCTTGTAGCTCTGGGTCAGGTAGTGAGCCGGAATCTAATTCCACAAAGTCTGTGAAGTCGGAATCAGATTCTAGTTCTTCTGAGTTTGAGTCTGGTATTCCTGGGGTTGATAACCCAGATGCCGTTGTCCTGTACAGGTCGTCTTTTTTGTTTTCTTTTGAGTCGGTTATAACCGAGGAAGCGAACGATCTGGAGGCTATTAATGAGAAAGGTACAGTTGTGATTTCTGAGTACTTCTCTATGCCCTTACTTTATTGCATTAATCAGGACTTTCAAAACTTTGATGAAAACGACGAGGAAGAAATTCCTCCGGTTTTAAAGTTTTTGCTTGATCAAGAACAGGAGAGGTTTGTAAAGCCTTCGGTGGATGAAATCACCTCAATTAATGTCGGTACTGAGAAGGACCCGCAGCTGGTCCAGATTGGGTCCACGTTGTCTTCTGAGGAATGCCAGTGCATAGTCACTTTATTAAAAGATTTCAAAGATGTTTTCACGTGGTCCTACGAAGACATGCCTGGAATCGATCCTGAGATTGTACAGCACCGGATCCTTCTTGACCCGGAGGCCCGACCTGTTAAGCAGAAGCTTCGAAGGATCCGCCCAGATTGGGCTCTGAAAATCAAAGAAGAGGTCACCAAGCAGATTGATGCAGGGTTCCTGTTGGTATCTGAGTATCCGACTTGGTTAGCTAATATAGTTCTGGTGCCGAAGAAGGACGGCAGAATTCAGGTATGTGTGGACTTCATAGATCTGAACAAGGTCGGTCCGAATGACGACTTTCCTCTGCCGCATATCGACAAATTGGACTTTACTGTGGGCATGCACTGCTTTCATTCATGGATGGGTTTTGAGGCTATAATCAGATTTTGATGGCGCCCGAGGATAGGAAGAAAACTGCTTTCACTACCCCGTAGGGAACTTACTGTTATAGGGTGATGCCGTTCGGCTTGAAGAATGCTAGGGCTACATATCAACGGGCTGCAACCACGATTTTGCATGATATGATCCACAAAGTGGTCGAGGTGTACATGGACGACATGATTGTCAAATCCAAGGAAAGAAAGGGCCACTACACCGCCTTGCAGAAGTTCTTTCAACGGATTAGAAAATATTGGTTGCGGCTGAATCCTCAGAAATGTACTTTCAGCATTACAGCAAAGAAAATGCTGGGGTTTTTTATCACACAGAGGGGCATCGAGGTCGATCCTTCCAAGATTAAGGCCATCTTAGAAATGCCACCACCAAAGACTGAAAAGGAGGTGCGAGGCTTTCTGGGTAAAGTGCAATTCATAAGACGGTTTATTGCAAAATTAGCCTTGACTTGTGAACCACTTTTTGGTCTCCTGAAGAAAGGAAAGAAGTTCTAATGGGATGACCGATGCCAAGTTGCTTTGCACAGATCAAGCAATATCTACATAACCCACCCGTGTTGTCACCGCCTGAGCTGGGGAAACCGTTGATTCTGTACTTATCAGTGACCGATACAACAATGGGTTGCATGCTTGCACAGGAATCTGAGGCTAAAGTGAAGAAGGCTATCTACTACCTGAGTAAGAAAATGCTGGAATACGAGACCTGCTACACTCCGCTGGAGAAGGCTTGTTTGGCCTTGGTATAGGCTACCAGGAAGTTGAGGCACTACCTGTTAGCTCACTCTGTAATACTGGTTTCGAGATTAGATCCCATCAACTATATCTTCGAGAAACCAGCCCTTACGAGCAGGCTAGCCCGTTAGTTGCGTCTTCTCTCCGAATTCGATCTGAAGTACATGACGTACAATCAATAAAAGGGAGAGCATTAGCGGAGTTCCTAGCCGATCACCCAGTGGACGGGGATGAAGCGGTTGAGTATATGTTCCTAGATGAGGCCATTTTTCATGTTGAAAATGAAACTTGGACTATGTACTTTGACGAAGTGTCAAACCAGTGCGGGTATAGGATAGGGGTGTTGTTGATAGCGCCCGACAATTCCCGTATACCCTTAGCCTTCAAACTCCAGTTTAAAGTATCGAACATTGAAGTAGAATACGAGGCGTGTATTGCAGGATTGGAAGCTGCCTAGAACTATGGGCAAAACAGTTGGACGTCATTAGGGACTCAAACCTTGTTGTATCTCAAGCTAAAGGAGATTAAAGAGTCAAAGAAGAGAAGATGAAAGTTTATCATCAAACTTTGGATGTTCTGATTCCTCGATTTGAAAAACTGAACTTCGCCCATCTGTTAAGAGAGAACAATAGGTTCGCTGATTCACTAGCAACTCTATCTTCCATGATAGATATCCCTTTCGGAGTCCGGATGCATGCGATCATCATCGAACAGAAATTCACGCCGGCTTACGAGCTGATTGCCGCCGTAGATGAGGTACAAGATCTAAACCCCTGGTATTATGATGTCTAGAACTTGGAAAATGAGGCTTATCCACCAGGGGTGAATGCCAAGGACAAAAGGGCAATACGAAGAATGGCTGCTCAATTCATCATCTACGGAGGTAAACTGTACAAGAGGGTTCATCTGGAAATGCATAAGCTATGCGTTGATGCTGAAGAATCAAAGCGCCTGATGGGGGCCATCCATGGAGGAGAGTGTGGATCACATATGAATGGGGTGATTCTAGGCCGAAAAATTCTCAGACAAGGTTACCACTGGTCAATGATGGAGGAGGATTGTATCGATTTTGTTTGGTGATGCCACAAATGTCAGATCCATGCAAATCACATGAACATACCGCTGTCAATGCTGTACAACATGACTTCGTCGTGGCCATTTTCAGTCTGGGGAATTGACGTGATTGGGGCAATTACTTCGAAGGGGTCAAACATGCATGAGTATATTCTGGTAACGATAGACTACTTTACAAAGTGGGTCGAGGCCCAATCTTATACCGTGCTAAAGGCGTCACATGTTGCTAAGTTCATCAGGAACAACATTATCTGTCGCTATGGGGTTCCAAATGAGATTATTTCGGATAATAGTTCCCACTTCAAAAAGGAGGTGATCGACTTGTTGGAGAAGTACAATGTGACTTTTCATAAGGCATCTACATATCGGGCATAAACCAATGGAGCTATTGAGGCCGCCAACAAGAACATCAAGCACATTCTACAAAAGATGGTGGAAACCTATAGGGACTGGCCAAATAAGCTGCCATTTGCTCTTTGGGGCTACCGGACTTCAATTCAAACTTGTACAGGGGATGCAGGCTGTTCTGCCTATCGAAGTTAAGGTTCCGTCATTACGGGTTATGGCTGAGTGCCAGATAGCTAAGGCAGATTGGCAGTAGAGCAGGTTTGAAGAACTCATGTTGTTTGACGAGAGAAGGCTGAAAGCACTGTATCACGTCCAGGGTTATCAATGAAGAATTGCCAGGGCTTTCAACAAGAAGGTTAAGTCTAGGAATTTAAAAGAGGGGGATCTAGTGCTCAAAGACAACCAGCTCCCATCCACGACCCTAGGGGCAAGTTTAGACCCAATTAGACTGGTCCCTACATCATCAAGTCTACCTGGTCGGGCGGAGCTGTCATTCTTATGAATTTAGATGGCCTTGAGTTCTCCCAGCTGATCAACATGGTCAAGTTGAAGAAATATTATCCCCGAGAGGCTGGTTAGGCCAAAAACCCGAAAGGGCGAACTAGGAAAAAATTAGAGCATGAAAAATTTGAGATAAGAAAAACTGAGCTCGCAAGATTGAAAACCCAGAAGGGCGGCCTTGGCAAAAGTTAGAGCGTAAAAGGAGAGTAACATACACGAGAAAACCCGAACCGAACTACGTAAGGCTTGATTCCCATCTTTGGGATACATAGGCAACTTCATTCTAAAGTCCAGCCATAAACACTTCCAAATCAACTTTGTCCATGTGATCGTGTCGGTCATCTTTGCCTATCCTGCATTCAAGAGCTTGGTTGTGATCTCCAGTGCAATGTTATTCAGTCAAGGGGCAGCTTTCCAGTTATGGGATCCGGGGTTGTACATCTCAAGTATAGATCTCAGGCGTGTCCAGTTCTGATCCACATCGAAAATGGTTTTGAAAAGTTTTAATAAAAGTTGATTTTGCTCAATCTTTTTTTACAACTTAGACCATTCTTGGACCGAACGAATAATTTTCAGTACCCACAACCTTACATTACATTGATTTCAATACACAGTTCTCCTACTCTTCAATACAAATTGAAGTTGTTTTTTATTGCATTCATAAAGAAAACTTAAAAGTACAGATTAAAGTAATAAATTCGGAGCATAGTTAAGTTAGGTGTTCCCACGCCCGCTCTAAGAGCTTGTCGAAGCCACTGATGCCAAAGTAGGCGCGGTCTATGCCTCTTCATCAAGCCAAGCAATACACTCATCAAAAAGGGTGCAACTATAGTTGGGAGCAGGGTCCAGAAGTTCTCTTGCTCTCCATGCTATGGCATACCGAGCTAGATGTGAACCCTTGATCAGATATAAAGCTGGGTACTCAACTCCCTCTTCTGGATGGGTCTGGTCGTGCCCGAACTGACGTCAGAATTAGAAGGTAAAGTACAAGACACAGTCTGTCAGGCCAATTAGTTGAATCCCGGGCTGACGAGACATGTTGTAGCTCATCGCCGGTAGACTAATCTAAGGGCAGCACCAAGCAATATTGTCAGCAGAAAGGCTGCACATCCATTCGCACCACCATCCCTCATCCAGGGCTTCAACTAGTCGCTGCCGGAAGAAATAGCCGCGCGCTGAATATACTGGGCATGAGTCCACCACTTTCAGCTTAACCATCAGGGGAGGGATGAAAAACAAGAGAGAATAAAGAATAGAGAGGTGTACGTGGAGAGAAAAGTGAGAAAAGGGTTTTTAAGAGAAAAACAGAGCATGAGGGCCGAGTGATATAAGAAATACACATGTGAGAAGGGTGGGAAACATTACCTGCAGTAGTAGTGGACTCCCCGGCGATGGAAGGCATCTAAACCCATCAATGTCTCGGCCAGTGTCATGCCAATACAACTCTTGCCCTCTTTTAAACCATGGGCAACCTCAATCAAACGAATGCTAGACCCTCTGAAGCCTGGGGCGAGCAAGAAATGAGACAACATGCACAAGCACAGGGCATGTCGCCGAAAACTCTGCCAAAGATGGTCACCGCGGTCACCGACGTCAAAAAACCGATGAACTAGGCTGGGGATGTCCAACTCCCCGTCATGAATTAAAGACCGAGCATCCGTCCTAGGGCTTGGATGTGACCAAAACAGAATTGGGGCAAAATCTCTTGGTTGCGTTGAGACTCAATCAAAGCTTGGAAATCTTCAAAAGTGGGACAAATTTCTTGTCCGCCAAAGCTAAAAACATAAGTTACCAGATTCCAACACCTAGCCGCAGCATCGAGGAATGGAAAACACAGCGTGGTGCGGCTCAGCGTAAACAGTGCATTTATTTTGAAACCCCAGAAATTCAACTTTTTCGCACCATCCAAGCTTGCAATCCAATTTGTGAGGTTTTGGGCAAGAAAACTGCACATTCAAACCATGAAGCTGGGACCTTTATAGAAGATAAGGCATTTAGTGGAGACCAGGTGTCGACATTTTGAAGGTTCTGCCATCGATGGTTGGCAACAGCACATTGATGGCTGGCAGTGGCTCATCAACCGCCAGCAGGTGCACATTGATGGCTGGCAGAGGAGAGTGATGGCCGGCAGGCGATTCCCCATCGCTGGTAGCCCCTCTGTGGTGCTCACTGACCTCTTGTGTGAAGATTTAGTTGTTTTCAATAGTTATATCATGTTATCGGCACCTTTCGGGCTCTTGTTTTGGTTCTTTTCGGGCTTGAACATGTCTGTTTAAGTTGCAACTGTTTCGTTTTGCTTCTCGAGTTGTATGCACTTTGCTTATCAAGTTTTATGTAGTTTGCTTACCGAGTTATTGCCTTTTTCTTATCAAGTTGTACTTGTGTTGTTTATCAAGTTGTTTTGTTCTTTCCAATTGTTAGTTGGTTCAGTACCTGATTAAGACCAATGCAGTTTGAATGTGCAATTTTCTCATAACATGCGATGTGATGCGATGCTTAGAATGTAAAACGCAACACTTTTTGAATCAAAAATTTGTTTTCATTCCCATCATGGTTTCTCTTTACAAAAGTACCAGTTTTAAAGAAAATAAAACTGCCTAAGGCTATACAATGCGTAAGAACTACTAGCAAAAAGAAAACTAAGCCAAAAAAGGCATCTGAACTGGTGCCGACTATCTCAAGATCGAGAGGCCCTCTTCGTCCTCTTCCTCGGCCGAGTAAACTCTAGAGCACTGTCACCATCGGCACCACTATCTGAACCTGGATCAATATATAAATAGCCTGCCCTGTGTACTCTATGGGTGCCTGCAAGTGTGTTGAAAGGATCAAAATTCTACAAGGCATAACTGAAATAAAGTAAATATGCAAAATGAAGAGTTTGGTACATACCGGAGTCGGGCCTCAAACCCCGACGAGTGCACGCCCGGCTGATGCAGGCTCGATAGGGATCTAGAAAGTCTCCCCTAAACGTCTCTAATAAGTCAGCGAGGTGGGTAGCTCTGGCCATCCCATCCCCGGTCCTACTCCGGGATCTCTCTTATCTCGAGCCCTGGCTGCTCTGGTCCCCCTGCCACTCTCCCTCGCGGCTAGAGCTCTCGCTCTCTCTTCTCTGCGGACACTAGACAAAGGTGGCATTAAATGCGTCTGAATGAAGGTCGCATCGTCGCCCTCCATGCAAAAAATGTCTGCATCTAGTCCTACCATGAACTGGATCACCTCCTCCTCAGTAAGTTTGTGTGTCTCTCTCATAGATACCGGAGGTGCCATCGGTATAAATAGGGCAGGCAAGCTCATGGTCTGGAGCACGAAGCGCTCGCTCAAGAACGAAGCGCGACAGATCGGTCCCTCAAGGAGGATGTGATAGTGGGCAATGACTCTAGCAGCATCATACTGGAATCTGGCTCCTGACGGCATCATGTCCCACGGCTGCCACGTGATCTAAAGATAAGATAATGAATGGATGATTAATCGTTATCAATTGACTATTGTGTGTATCAGACTAGTTGACAGGCAGCATGACAATGTTTTGAGTTACCTCATGCATCATGACTGTGTCGAAATACTGCCGGAAGAACATGAAGCTCTCCCGAGTCTTGCGACAGAGCGGGCTGTCATACACCCGAGAGAATGGAACTGTGGTTGGGGTCTCCTCTACAGGCACCGGAGCAAGAGCTAAGAAGTATGCGTACACCCATAGCTGCAAGGAAAATGTGATTAATACGGTGTATGAGCAGAGTGCAGAAACTGCAGAAAGCAGAATGCAGTACAATGCATGGGACGTGCAAGTCTAGAGCAGAGATTAGACTTTGTGTGTACAGTTTGCAGTATACAGTGTATGGTATGTGCAGTGTGTAGAAGATGAAAAACCGAAAGCATACAGTACAAGAGCGAATACAGTGAATGTAGAGCATGGTACATGTATGAACAAGTGTAAAGCAGGAAATGCTAAGCGGAAGATGTAAAGGGAAGAAGGGGAACTAGGCTGCGTACCTCCTAGGCTCGCTAGTAGCTGTCGACCAATGTCCCACACATCCGGGAGGTCGAACTTATGTATCCGTATAGAGTGGTGAGATCGGCTCTGCCCCAGTCGTAGAACGGGACACGCTGCAACACCACCAATGCGCTTAGAAAGTACAGGCCTACGGTATTCCACCTGTTCGAGAACAAGGTGGTACCGAAGAGGAACATGAGAAAACCCCGGGCATACTGCTCTGTCTGCTCAATCGTCTCTGGCTCAAACCCTCTGAACTACTCCTCGAACCAACTGTATCGAACCATGCCTGCCCAAAGTGTCGGTGGCTGTGTCCCAAGTAGTGCAGCCCATGCAGCCTCCCACTCCCCCATGTCAGGATCAAGAGGAATCGGATCACCGCCTACGCCTAGGCTAGTGATCATGGCGAAGTTGTAGGGAGTCATCGTCATCTCTCTCGTAGTGGAGAAGTGGAAGGAGT
The DNA here is from genome assembly GCF_004153795.1 of Camellia sinensis. NCBI lineage: Eukaryota > Viridiplantae > Streptophyta > Magnoliopsida > Ericales > Theaceae > Camellia > Camellia sinensis. The sequence goes on from NW_021025961.1 coordinate 367,599, forward strand.
TGGTGGTGTCCCACCACCTCTCCACAAGAGCCCCTAAGAGAGGACGGCTCGCGGTGACCCGCGTCAAGCTGGAGCAAAACAGACCGAAGCCAATTCCATCGATGATGTCACGGACCCCGATTGGAAGCTCATCATATCAATCCCGGGCAATTGTGGTGTCGTAGCCTCGGAAGAAGCGGGATCTATCCTGTGTTGATACATGTGATGCAATTAGATCAAGTGAGGTGTATAAAGTATAATTAGAAGTACAGTTGAATGCAGAGCAGCGATGTATGAAGTACAATTGAATGCCAACTAGCAACGTATGAAATACAATCAAATCAAGGCATGTGATGCAATCAAATCAAAACAGTGCAAGAAATGCAGCAGTTATGGGTAGTATTGCAGAAAAGTGAAGTTTTTACCTCTATGGCTGTGGTCGACAAATGAGACATTGGCTCTCTCAGTAGGAGGTCGTCTGGCGTGTCCTCAGCAAAATCAGTGAAGGCCTTGATGCCTCCCGCAACAGGTATAATGTGCGTCTCGGGGTGATACCTTGTCGGATCGAATGGGCGAATGCTCGATGGTAGTGGCTCGGGATCAACCTCGGGCTCGGCCTCGAAGTCCGCTGCAAACTCTACTGGAGGGAGCGCGGGGAAGTCCCCATCATGTGGTATGTCATCTGCCATCTGCAAGGGATGCACAATGAGCAAAAAAGAGCAAAAAATTGAGAAAATGGTAAAACTTGGAACAAGTAAACCCTAGGAGAGAGAAAAGTAAAAAAAAAATTCAAAACCCGAGAAAAGTGAACTATCCTTGGGAGGAACTCGAGGGAAATGATCCTCAAATGGTGGAAATGATGGAAGAGGCCTCATAGTCAAATTCTGATCGATTCAAATCGAAGAGAACAAGGAGGTTTTAGCGATTCAAACTTGTTTAGGGTGTGGGAAAACGCATGGAATGCGCGAATCTAGAGATAAGGAATACCTAGAGAGTAAGGGAGAGGTATTTCATGCAAAGGGTTTAAAGGAAATGGAGTGATTTTGTGTCTACTTAAAGACGCATGGCCGAAATGACCGAATTGTCCAAGTCTGCCATCGATGGCCGGCAGTGGCACATCGATGGTCGGCACCCCTTCATTGATGGTCGGTAGTGGTCACTGATGGCCGGCAGGGGGCCGGCGGCCTCCCCTGATGGCCGGCAGTGTCCCACGTGCTTCCTAGGCCTCTGTTTCCTTGATATGTGTTCTTGGATTTCAATAATTGCTAGAGATATGTAAATTTTGATTCAAAGTGCCTCCGTGGAAGCTCAGAATCGCATTCATGGTGCGCGATGCTCATCACTCATCAACACATGCATGGTGTATCCTTTTTAACATGTTGTAACTCTTCGATAAGTGAATCGGAAGCTATCATTGAGTGGCTTTTATCATACATGCTTCGGCTGCTGTAGAGGGTATATATCGTTTTGTTGTTATGCTGAATGTGTGTTTTGAATATTTTCATTGTTATGCATGTTTCACTTGCATTGTTATGCGCGTTTCACTTGCATTGTTATGCCCACTTTTCACTCGCATTGTTATGCATGTTCCACTTGCATTGTAGTGCACATTTCACTCGCATTGTAATGCACGTTTCACTTGCGTTGTTATGCATATTTCACTCACATTGTTATGCACCTGTTCACTTGCGTTGTTATGCATCTTTGCATCTGGTTTGCACACGTTTATCTTGCATTGAAATGATATCTTGATATAACATTGAACATGTGTTTCTACTACACTGTACCTATCAAAGTTTCTCTTTTGTACAGGCACAATATTGTATGTAAGGTTCATTCGAAGCTAACGCAATCGGACGATATAATATGTACAGTTCATTTAGAGGAATTCCAGGTAAGATCTTCCCAATCCTTTGAGTTCATCTTCGTTGGTTAGAAATATCCGGTTACGCTTGATGTTCGTACCACCCTCCGGTGTTTGCGTTGTTACCTTTCTCCTCTCGCGTTTGACACGCGTTTGGTTGCCTCTCCTCTCACGTTTGACACGCGTTTGGTTACCTTTCTTCTATCACGTTTGACACGCGTTTGGTTGCCTTTCCTCTCGCGATTGACACGCGTTTGGTTACCTTTCTCCTCTCGCGTTTGACACGCGTTTGCTTACCTTTCTCCTCTCGCATTTGACACGCGTTTAGTTACCTTTCTCCTCTCGCGTTTGACACGCGTTTGGTTCCCTTTCTCCTCTCGCGTTTGACGCACGTTTGGTTGCCTTTCCTCTTGCATTTGACACGCGTTTGGTTACCTTTCTCCTCTCACGTTTGACACGCGTTTGGTTACCTTCCAACTCTCGCGTTTGACACACGTTTGGTTGCCTTTCCTCTCGCGTTTGACACACATTTGGTTGCCTTTATCCTCTCGCGTTTGACATGCATTTGGTTGCCTTTCTCCTTTCACGTTTGGTACGCTGGGAGGTTTTCTGTTTGAGACTTTAGGTGTTCCCGATAATCGCTTCTAGTTTTTCCTACGTGGTTCGTGGTTAAGGTTGTATAATTTTCTTACATCCTTTCTTTTAGAATGTGTGAGACTGTTGTATATTATTCGTGTGCTTAGAATGCTGCATTTACCATGCCTAGAACTTGCATTCAAATGCTTTATTGCCGCTCTCTTTGCATAATCATAAGTTATGCACTTGCATCATGCATGTCATTTGCATTTTTCCCCAGCCTACGGGCGCATCTCTATATAGCTGTGTGGAATGTTTGTCTGAGTCTTTGGCCTTGTAAAAAATGGTCGTCTCTGGGCTTTGACACTCACTCCCGTCATTTCATGGCTTTCGAGTTCTGTCAAAGAGGGGCAACTGTAGACACCCTATTTTTGACTGTCCACAAGACTTGGATGTTCTTGTACGTTCATTCGGAAACAAGTTTAATTGCTCGTCGAATGTTTGACTTTCGCAACGGAATGCTCCAGGTTTGATCCTTCCAAACCCTATTTCCATTCTGTCTCATTTTTGGACCATGTACTGGTCCTTGCTTTGTGATGTCCTTGATGGCTTGTCGGCCATCAGAGAGGGCTGCCGGCCATGGAATCCGCCCTGCCAGCCATCAATGAGGCAATGCCGGCCATCACTGCTGGCCGGCAGGCCACCAATGTGTTACCAAATATTTTTGCAGTTATTTTGACAACTATTTGCACAGGTTAGGTTATCTACACCCATGTGGATGGCTAGATCTCTTCAAGACTCCTTTGTATCACCTATATAGAGGGCTCATCTATATGCATGCAAGGGTTACAATTTTTTTGGCTGAGCTATCTCTCTCTCTCTCTCTCTCTCTCTCTCTCTCTCTAAAATCCTCTCTCTCTATATTTTAGCCTTGAAAGTGAGTTTTTCTTGCATATTTGCACTAGCATCCTTAACCAAACATCTTGACCTTGGACCAGAGGTTCTTGGAAACTTTGTTTGAGCTCCTTGGAGTGACTTTGGCTTGGTTTTAGCTAAGAAGTTGCTGGTTTTGCTATTGGTCTTCAAGGGTGTGTAGCCCCCATTTTAAGCTTTGTTTTGTTTGCTTGGTTTAGCCACCTTTGCATGCTATTTTAGGCATAGCTTTCAACTTCAAAAAGTTCTATTTTTAGTGTTAAAAATGGTTGTTTAAGGCTTTGTTTGGGTTAGGGGTGGTCTACCCCCTTTTGTGACTTTTTTTGCTTTGCTTTTTGTTATCTCTTAAGGCCTTTGAGATTCCCTTTTCTTGGCCTTTTAACCACTGAATTACAGAGGAATTTCAGTGGTGGAAAGTGGGCTTTGGGACCAAAGATAGGTGGGGGTAGTCCCCCCTCCTCTTCTCTTGTTTGCATGTGTTGATGGCCTATCAAATGAGCATGTGTTTCTACCCTTTGGAGGCTTGGTTCAAGCATTTTTTTGTGACTTTTTGGACCTGCCATAACTCTGTTTTGGGCTGGTTTGGTCATCTCTTGCATGCTTCATGCACTTGTAGTGCAATTTTGTTCACTACCTAGCTTGTTTGGTGTTTTAGCCTATTAATCTAGCATGTGTATGCTCCACTCTAGCATGTTTCCGGCTATGTTTTAGCATGCTTTAGGTCTGATTTGAGTGGTCTTGGCCATGTGAGACTTGCTTTGTATAGCCATAGGGTAATCCTGCTCACTAGCCTTGTGTTTTGAGGCCCATAGCATGCTTTGCTTGTGATGTTTGCATGATATAGCATCATTTAGTATGCAATTTCAGAGCTTGTAGCTTACACATACTCTCATGTTTATCACTCTTTCATTGTGTTCAATGTGTTCAAGAGTTGTGCCTTTATGCCTTGTTTGTGAGCTAATACATGAGCATATCTTTCTTGCCATCTATGCGACAACTTTATCATGTTTTTGCTACTATTTCAACCCGTCTTAGGTCTATTTTGAATGGTTAAGGTCATTTGAGCATTGCTTAGTATCATTGTAGTGTAAAGTGCCTTGACTAGCCTTGAGTTTTGGGGCCTTTAACATGTTGTGTATGTGATGTTTGCATGATATGGCATCATTTGGCATGGTATTTCAGTGCATATAATGTAGTCACATTCTTCACGAACTTCACTTCTTCATAGTTTTTAAGAGTTGTGCCTTTGTGCCTTGTTCATGAGCCATCAAAGGAGTATACTTTTCTTGCCTTTTGAGCCTAGGTTTCAACATGTTTAGGCCACTATTTTGGCGTGATTAACCTCCATCCGGGGGTGGTTTGGTCATTTAAGTTTGGTATTGCATGCCTCTTATGATATGCTCTTTACTAGCTTTGATGTTTTTGGCCTTTAACATGTTATGCTTGCATTGTTTGCATGCCTTAAGGTCTTTAGCATCCCATTTCAGTGCTGAAATTTATACCATTGCATGGCATCTTTCGTTTGTTGTATCACTTTGAAAGAGGTCTTAAGCCCTTTGTTGGTTTGAGCGTGAAATTGAGGCATTCATGCTTAATGGTTTTGGCCTTCTCTTGAGGGTTTCAACTAACCAACGGCATGATGCTTCTTTCATGCTTAAGATGTTTGTGGCTTAGATCCTCTTTCAAAATTAGAAGACTCTCACTCTTGGACTTAACCGGTTAAAGGATTAATCAGTAATCTAAAACGAGTAAACAAGAATCCATCAAGTAAAACATGCCAAGATAAGCATGTTGCATTTGCATTGCATTGTGTTCAACCGGATGTTATGTTGAACACAAGGTGAATTGGGTCATTTCATATTTGAAGTGATGAAAATGAGTCAATTCCCCTTTGTCTCCATTGCCTTTGATCACCCTTGATAAGGTAGTGGTCCTAGTGCCTTGTTTGTTGTTGCATTTATTGAAGTTGTACAAGTTGGATCCTTGGCCATTATGCATCGAGATGCTTGATTGATGGATTTGGATCCAATGATGCCTCTCTCTTGATGTTTTGAGATGATATGGAGGGGCATGGTATATACATGTCCTTGGGAGAACCTCTGTTTTCCTCTATTTTGTGCTCTATTGCAGTTCGGTGTCACAGCACACCAGTGGCCGGCACCCTTGCACTGATGGCCGGTACCCCCTCATTGTTGGCCGGCAGAGGCCCATCTTTTGCCAGCAGGTGGCCAGTAGCATCCCCTCATGGCCGGCAGGCCACTGGTGCATTCCCCAGCCTTGTTTTGGTGAGATCCAGCAGCAAGTTCTCAAGGATACCCTGCAAACAGAGCCTCTAAAGAGCAAATTGGAGAGTTTTTCAGGGCAAGAAACCAAATACGAGCATGCATCTTCTACTTCTTCAAACAAACCTGAGGCAGTGTTGTTTTTGAGTTTTACTTGTTAGTTAGCTTGAAGTTATGATTGAATTAGTTAATTCGTTAATTAGTTGATTGGTTTGTAATAATTAGTAGTTTACTAGTTATTCAATTTGGTTTTGTAATAATTAATCTAATTAGTTTAATTAGATTAGTTGCTTAGCTTAGCTTAGATTAGCTTAGCTTATTCATTCGGACCCTCCTTCGAGAGGGAAAATGTTGTAATAAGGGTGCGTGTGCATGTCTTCCAACCCCACTTATTTCTCCTTTTTACTTATCAGCTTTTGATGGTTAGTTTAGGGCATATTTTGATTAGCATACCTTATGTTATACATGCGTGCATCATCCATTTATCTTGCATACACCAGGCTCAGCGCATCATTCAAACTGCATCGTATTTCAATTCCTATTTGAATACATGTATCAAGTGTTGCATTCATATGCCATTTTAGATAGCCGAGCCCATTTAGCTGCATTATTGCATGTGTTGCATTAGGCATCTTGTATTGTTAGGATCACGCATTGATTTCTAATTAGCTTTTGTTTTGGCTCGGAGTATACTATAATTGTTTACGCTTTAGCATCTTGCATGAGTGTTAGTGCTGCCATGTTTAGCATGCTTGCCATGAGGCTATTTGCTTAAATGATTAACTGCATGAATGCCTGTGGATGAAGTCTTTATTGCTTGAATTGGGACAATTCATCAAAATGTGAGTTTTGAGCCCACTTGTTTATGGCAAATCGTGTTTTTTTTAAGCCCACTTGAGGTAGCAAATCTGCACTTCTAAGCCCACTTGAGGGTGGCAACTTCAAACCATTTTTGAAACTAAACATGAGATGTTTTGTTCCAAATTGAGTGGTTTAGTCTATACTTGTGTGCTCATTACATAGTAAAGATAGATAATAAATCGGAATAAGAGCACATGTGTTTTTAAAAACAACATATTATGCTTAGTAGAAGCCGATCCTTTGATCGGGCGAGCGAGGGTGCTCATTTCAGGACCTTCCCCTCTCGTACCCAAGTTCTCAAGCCGAGGCAACTTTGGTGATGACGGACACGTGGCCTTTGGCACGAGTCAAGGTTTCCTAAATTTCTCAAAAACAAAATATTTAGGTGGCAACTCTGAAATCTAGCAAAGCAGTCCATGTTTGGCACTTTTTGATTAAAATTGATTTTTCAAAACCAATTGCTAGATTTGGACTCTTTGGTGATTTATCAATCTTACATTGCACTTTGTGAGATTAGATTCAGAACCGTGGCAGGAGTCCAAACTGTAGTCGCTAGAACCCAATTCGCGCCTCTCCGAAATGGGGCATGCAGAGAGAGTTTCGGGCGGCCTACAACTTCTCGGTGTTAGGTGTGAGACGTATATTAGGTAGTCTTGCTGAGGTACCCTTTTCACCATTTGGCCTAGTTGGATATTGAAAGCCATAGAGACTGTTCCAAACTAGAACAGGATGCTTACCCAAATACAGAATTGCGTGAAACCGCATTGTTTGAATAGTGAACCCTAGCTTCTGACGAAACTAGGACAGGGTAACCCTATCCCCTCATAGGGGTGTTTTGGCTCTTACTTAACTGGTATGTGCTTTACAGTGAAGCTATACAGGGATATGCATATCAGTGGCAAAAGGTTGGTATCTATTTTGGGGCAGAATTCAGCAGAAATTACAGTCATTCAGCTGTGATCATATCTGTTCTAGTGAAATTGGGTTGAGATGCTGTCTGTTTTCTCTTTTGCAAGGTAGTCCTGGAACAATAGCTTCAGAAGGCTCCGATATCCCCCAGGTAATCTGGACTGGTGTCGATAGACTTTGTCAGGGCAAAAATTGTTCAGAAGCAACCTGTGTTTATCTCACTCCCACTGGTTACAAGACGGCGGAGGATAAGGCAAAATTTACCAGTTCAGTTTCCACAGTAGTCACCCCTCATCTCACCCGTATCTAGTCCATCTCGAGGACAGTTGTCTGCATTCAGCTCAGCACGAGATCAATCAGCCATTCCCATGGCTCAATATCCCCCAGCCAGTGTGGAAGAACTGATACAGCACCTGCAATAGACGGTCGAGGCACTGTAGCAGGACGCATTCCGTCAAGCTGAAGTCATGACCCATTAGGCCGAAGTAATAAACAGGGTACAACAACAACAGCCTTAGTCGGTTGCGACTTCTGGATCTCATACACCTCCCATAGGTAACTCGATACTTGGAGCCACTGCCCATACTGCTAATGTCCAAGAGAATCAGGGCAATCCAGCAGAGCCAATCCCAACACAGGCCTCTAAAGCACCTATGTATCAAACCGAGGCTCCGTTTGAATTTGAGGTTGACCCAACTACACTTAAGGTTAATAAATTAGAGAAGTTATTCAAACAAGGATAGGGAGTGAACTCCATCCTAGATTTAGAGGACGGGTATACTGATTCTGCAGTTACTTTACCCAACCGATTTAAAATGCCGCACATCGACCATTTTGGCAGTTCTGGAGACCCAATGGTGCATCTGCGCCTATGTTTTGATATCCTCAGGCCATTGGGTTTGACCCGAGCCTAGAAGTTGTCTCTCTTCGACCGAACCACGTCTGGAATAGTCGTAATCTAGTATGCAAAATTGGAGGATTTTGTGAAAAAAAACTGGGAAGAGATGGTTGAGGCCTTTATCGCGCAATACTCCTACAACACACAGATCGAGGTCACAACCATGATCTCGAAGCAACCTGTCAAGAACCCAAGGAGGGTTTCTCAGAGTTTGTAATGAGATAAAGAGCTAAGGCCTCGATGATGACCACAAGGCCTTCTGAAAAGGATTAGATCAGGATGATTGTTCAGAATTTGCATGGCAAGTTGCTGCAAAAGATGATCGTTCTACCTCTATTTACCTTTCTAGAGCATCATGAAATTGGTGTTCAAATCAAGGATGCCATCAGACAAAGGATCATTGTGAAAGATAACGAGCCTTTGAAGAAGAATGGTGTTCGCAGTTCCAATGCTACTACTAGTAGTAGTACAACTACGAAATGCTCAGAAGTAAACATTCTCACCACTTCCATCAATGGCCAAAAACCAACCACTTCAACTCGGCCCCAAGCTGGAAATTTCCATCCTCTTCACATGAGTCTCTCTCGAACCTCGAAAACTTTGCTAGAAAGAGGGTACCTAGAGCTCCTGGAACCCCGACGCCTTCGAAATCCTCTTCCACCAAGACATGACCCAGCTAAATATTGTGCTTATCATCAGCAGCACGGTCATGATACAAACCGTTGCATCAGCCTCCGTCATAAGATTCAGGATGTTATTGACGAAGAGATCATGGCTCCACCAAAAGGACCTCAGGCCACCACTAACCCATTACCTCCACATCTCAATCTAATCCATACACTGCCATCTACCTACAACCCCAGCATATACATCACCCCAGCCCATTTACCCAAGCTTGAGGTGTTCATTCTAGAAAACACGGACTTGTGTATGATGGATGCGCTTGAACCCCAATCATCTCAAACCCATGAACCCATTACTTCTGAGCTAATGAGCATGATTGAAGATCTTCAGAGAACTGTGGCAGATCTAGCCTTTGAGATATTGGCTCAATCATCGACCACATCACATACCAGGAATATCATGTTAAAAGGCTCCCCAATCTTGGGATGGGCTGCATTTGAAGAACGCCAATCCCTTGGCAAAGTGGAGGCAAGTGGCAACAACAGGGCCAGGGCAAGTATTGATCACGATGCACATCTCCGATTGGCTATAGAGGCCTTCAAGCTCGAAGGGCTAAACAAACAGCAAGTGCTCGCAGTTGTTGCAGAAACTGCGGATGACACTTTTGCCACTAAGGATGAGAGCATTCTGACTCAAGGGGCAAGCCAGGAAAAGAGATGTTGTACTAGAAACACCCTTTTCGGCTCCAATCCTGCACTTGTAAGAGATCATCAAACCCAGTCAGCACCTGCCAAACCCTCTGTCAAGTCTGTCAAAACTGGTAACCGCACCTTCAATCCCCTTTACATGACCTTGTCCAAAGCTCTCCAAATCCTTATAGGATAAGGCCATCTCAAACCCCTTGAGCCTCAGCTTGTCCCGGATCTCCTTCTAGCCAGGCATAATCCTGCCAAGTACTGTGCCGTCCATCAACAAACCAGTCATGACACTGATGGTTGTTTTAGTCTTCGCTATGAAGTTTAAGATCTGATTGACAAAGAGGTCATCGCCGTACCAGGTCCTGCAAAGTCTATCGGTATTGGATCGATGAACTTAGGGGATAATGTGAATATGTGATCGGGAATGAACCACATGCCGACAGCGCTCATTTTACTCCAGATATGGCGGACGGCACGCACTATTTTGAGCAATTTGAAAATGCTGTTGATTTTACTTTCTAACTTGGGTATTGCGTCAGTCTTGTTGTGTTGTATTGAGTCAGTCTTGTTGTGTCAGAGGTTGGTGATTTCGGGCGTGTTAACTCAGACATCACTTCCCTGCTTGTTTTTGTGTGTCTTTTCGATCTTTCTTTTGAGTCTGTTTCTATCACAGAGCAAGTTGAGCTAGAAGATCTGAATGAAATGGCAGTAATTTCTACTTGCTTTTCTGTGCCTTTAAATCATTGCATTGAGCAAAGTTTTTCAAATCTTTTCCAACACTGTGATGAAAACAAAGAGGGAGGAATTCCTCGGGATTTGCAAAAATTTGATCAACTGAGAGAAAAAGAGGCCTGCTAAGCCCTTAATGAATGAGATCATGTCTGTTAATGTGAGTACTGAGAAGGATCCTAGCTTGATCTAGATTGGTTCTACATTGTCATCAACGCCAGCAACTAGTCACTTTCTTAAAAAAATTCAAAAATGTTTTGCGTGGTCCTACGAAGACGTACATGGAATTGATTTTGAGATTGTACAGCATAAGATCACACCCAACCTCGAGGCACGACCCCTTTGCTTTCAAACCTTGAACTTTGATTCAGAATATTCAACGATCAAATCACAATATGAGGCTTGTATGGTTGGATCGGAAGTAGCCCTTGAACTAGGGGCAAGAAGGTCAGATGTCATCAAATGAGGCTTGCAAAGCTGGATGAGAAGCAACCCTTGAACTAGGGGCGAAAAAGGTCAAATGTATTCAAAAGATAGGTCATCTCTCAAACCAATGAGGACTGGTAAGAAATCCAAATCCAAGAATTTGAAATAAGAAAATTTATTAGTGAAAGGATAATCGAGTTTCTATCCACAACACTAGGGGCAAAGTCAGACTCAATTGAATGGGCTCCTACATCATCAGCAAACAACAACCATTCTCCTGGATTCAGATGGCTTAGAGATCCTATGACCAATCAACATGGACAAAGTTAAACTTTTCTATCCTTGAGAGGCTCGCTGGGCCAAAAACCGGGAAGGGCGAGCCGAGAAAAAGTTAGAGCAATGAAAAGAAAGAAAAGAAAAGAACAAAAATGAAAAAATGGAAACAAAGAATAGAAAAATAAAAATAAAAAAAAATAAAAAAAAAAGAAGAAAGAAAAGAAGAAGAAAAATGAAACGAAAAAAAATAGAACTCGCAAGGTTAAAAACCAGGAAGGGTGGCTTTGGCAAAAGTTAGAGCGCAAAAGAAGCGTGTGAATACCCGAGTGCACCTTAACCCCGGGAACTGCGTACAGCCTGATTCCTATCTTTGGGATACGTAGGCAACTTCATCTTGAAGTTCGGCCCCAACCATTTTCTGCCTGCTTGTCTCATCCATGTTGGTTGGGTTATCCTTGTTCAACTTGGCTATCCTATCCACGTCCAATTGGCTTATCTTTATTCAAATTTAGTTGTCCTATTCCGTTAGAAGATTCAGCTGCAAGACAAATCAAGTTCAGATATGAGGTTGTGCATCTCAAGAGTTAATTCCGCGTCGGTTGAGTAGTGGCAATTTGCAAAAATAGTTTTGAGGATTCTTAATGAGGTTGACTAATTTTCTCAAAAATTATTCCTTTTTTTTCGAAAATTGGACTATTTCTTGGACCAAAAAAAGAAAATTTTTTAGTGCTCACAGCCTGACTTACACGATTTCAAAGCAGAAAGTCGAACAAGCATGCTAATCAAACTCTTATGTTGGTCAAAATTGTTTTAGTATAAAGCCAAAAACAAAAAATGATCAAAATGATGAACTAGGGGCACAGTCAAGTCAGGTTTTCTGTCTTTTCACCGTTATCAATGCACTCGCCAGAAAGGGCACAACTGAAGCTAGCAGCAGGGGCCGAAGGCTTTCTCACCCTCTAAATAGCGAGGTATTGAACCAAGTGCAAAGCATGAACTGGACGGGTATGATCATGTCCAACTGGCCAAGGGCATCATCAACCGATGTCAGTTGCAGATCTGCTGCAAATCCAGTTGCACCACAACCCCTCTGTGGGAGAAGCTCACTAGTTGTGAGTGAAAGAAGGAAAATCTAGTAGAATGCTAGGGGCAATAGCTCACAACTTTGAGCTTTTCCATCAACCACCCAGGGAAGGGATAAAAAAATCATAAAGATTAAAGAATAGAGAGATATGTACTGAGAGAAAAGTGAAAAAAGGGCTTTTTAGAGAAAATAAAGATTGAGTGCCATAGTGATGTGAGAATCACAAATAAGAAAAAGTAGGAAACAATAGCCGAAGAAACAGGCTCCTCGTGAACTGAGAGGCCTCTTGCCAGTAGAACACATCTATGTGTTGTGTTTGTTGTTTTTGTTTGTCTCGATTCTTGTTTTGAATCGCTTTGAGTGTCAATAGATGTGTTTAGGTTGTTTTACCTTTATTTTTCCTTTGTTGAGTCGTTTTGACTGTGGTCAGTCGTGGGCTCAATACCCGGTTCAGAACTCATTCTTGGTTTCAATTTCAAAAATAAATAATTTTGTGCTCAAAGTGTGTCATTCTCCACATTTGTACAAAACAGGATTCTTTCTTTCATAAACTGCAGGGTTCAACCCAGGTCATGTGAGAGCAATAGAACCAATACCTATCTGAAGCTACATGGGCTCTGCATTGCAAAGAAAAAGAAAAGAGAAAAAATTTGGAGCATCTTAGTGTGTTTCAACTTCAGAAAATTCTGAGATTGCATTCCGGATGTACCTCCTTAGGCCTTGTCAATGCTCCGAAGTATGAGTGTACCTCAAGCTCAAGCTCAAGCCTGGTTCAAGCCAGAATGGCGATCAAAAGTGCTCTCCCTGAGCACCATTTCCCTGCCAGAGGCGTCTAGATTGTGTTTTGCGATGAGTTCCTAAAAGACCAATAGCGACGGTGGAAACTAGAGTTCGAATGGCGATGCCTAGAACACAAAGGTTTGGAATTTCTAAGGCTAAAGTCTAGTTTAAATACCATGGGTGTATTCCCAGCTTGAAATCTATATGGCAGCCCCATAGATTGAGATAGCATGTGTGTGCCTCAATTCTGGACATTGAACCAACCTAGTCTATCACCCCGTTGGAGAATAGGGAAAGTTGTGAATATGATCAGGAAGAAAAGCAGCATCTGTGGCTTCTAAATGCAGAGGTTACCCCTTGTCGGCATTTGAGGGCCTTTGAACTATGAGTTGAAGGTAAGTTCGAAGAACACAAGAGGGAGATTCCCGTCTGAGTAGAGTAGATCATCGCCACTCACCTTATGTGGTGCTTTCTAAAGTGCCGCTGTGTTTGTTTACCACATTTCCTATGCATCTATTGCACAATCTCATCATACTCTTTGCATCCATCACATCATCTCAAGACCTCCTCTCACAATTTCAGCGTGGTTTGAGTGTCCCATTCTTTACACGATTTCAGCGTGTTTGGGATTTATTCTTCCTTTCCTCACACGATTTCAGCATGTTTGGAATTTATCTCATCATGCGTGGAATGCGCCCCTGAGGGTTTTTCGTAAGACCTCTTCTCACGATTTAAGCATGGTTTGAGTGTTCTTTTCCTCACACGATTTCAGGGTGTTTGGAATTTGTCTCAAAATTCATGGAACGCACCCTTGAGGGTTTTTCGTAGGAACTCTTCTTACGATTTCAACCTGGTTTGACGGTTCCTTTCCTCACACGATTTCAGCGGGTTTGGAATTTATCTCAGGATGCGTGGAACGCGCCCTCGAGGGTTTTTCGTAGGACCTCTTCTCATGATTTCAGCGTGGTTTGAGTGTTCATTTCCGCACACGATTTCAGTGTGTTTGAAATTTATCTCAAGATGTGTGGAACGCGCCCCTGAGGGTTTTTTGTAGAATCTCTTCTCACGATTTTAGCGTGGTTTGAGTGTTCCTTTCCTCACACGATTTTTGCATGTTTGGAATTTATCTCAGGATGTGTGGAACGCACCCCTGAGGGTTTTTTTGTAGGACCTCTTCTTAGGATTTTAGCGTGGTTTGAGTGTTCCTTTCCTCACACGATTTCAGCGTGTTTTGAATTTTTTTTAAAACCTCTTCTCACGATTTATGCGTGGTTTAAGTGTTCTTTTTCTCTCACAATTTCAGCGTGTTTAGAATTTTTCTTAGGACCTCTTCTCACGGTTTCAGCGTGATTAGAATGTTCCTTTCCTCACACGATTTCAGTGTGTTTGGAATTTATCATTTTTTTTCAGGACCTCTTCCTTTCCACACACAATTTCAACGTGTTTGAAATTTATCTCAGGACGCGTTGAACGCGCCCCTGAGGGCTTTTCTTTGGATCTCTTATCACGATTTCAACGTCATTTCAGTGTTCTTTTTCATCACACGATTTCAACGTGTTTAGAATTTTTTTGTTAGAACCTCTTCACACTGGTTTAGCGTTGTTAGAGTGTTCCTCTCCTCACACGATTTTAGCATGTTTGGAATTTTTCTTCGAACCTCCTCTCATGATTTCAACATGGTTTGAGTGTTCCTTTCCTCACACAATTTCAGCATGTCTAGATTTTATCTCAGGATACGTGGAACACGACGTTGAGGGTTTTTTGTAGGACCTCTTCTCACGAGTTCAGCGTAGTTAGAGTGTTCATTTCCTTACACGATTTTAGCTTGTTCAGAATTGTTCAGAATGTTTTGAAAAGTTTTAATAAAAGTTGATTTTACTCAATCTTTTTTTACAACTTAGACCATTCTTGGACCGAACGAAAAAAATTTCAGTACCCACAACCTTCAATTACATTGATTTCAATACATAGTTCTCCTACTCTTGAATACAAACTGAAGTTGCTTTTTATTGCATTCATAAAGAAAACTTAAAAGTCCAGATTAAAGTAATAAATTCGAAGCATAGTTAAGTTAGGTGTTCCCGCGCCCCCTCCCAGAGCTTGTCGAAGCCACTGATGCCAAAGTAGGCGCGGTCTGTGCCTCTTCATCAAGCCAAGTAATACACTCATCAAAAAGGGTGCAACTAAAGTTGGGAGCAGAGGCCAGAAGTTCTCTTGCTCTCTATGCTATGGCATACCGAGCTAGATGTGAACCCTTGATCAGATATGAAGCTGGGTACTCAACTCCCTCTTCTAGATGGGTCTGGTCATATGCCCAAACTGATGTCGGAATCAGAAGGGAAAGTAAAAGGCACAGTCTGTCAGGCCAATCAGTTGAATCCCAGGCTGGCGAGACATGTTGTAGCTCATCGCTGGTAGACTAAGCCAAGGGCAGCGCCAAGCAATGTTGTCAGCAGAAAGGCTGCACATCCATTCGCACCACCATCCCTCATCCGGGGCTTCAACTAGTCGCTGCCAGAAGAAATAGCCGCGTGCTGAATATGCTAGGCATGAGTCCACCACTTTCAACTTATCCATCAGCCATATCTGGGAAGGGATGAAAAACAAGAGAGATTAAAAAATAGAGAGGTGTACGTAGAGAGAAAAGTGAGAAAAGGGTTTTTAAGAGAAAAACAGAGCCTGAGAGCCGAGTGATATAAGAAATACACATGTGAGAAGGGTGGGAAACATTACCTGCAGCAGTAGTGGACTCAACGGCGATGGAAGGCATCTAAACGCATCAATGTCTCGGCTAATGTCATGCCTATACAACTCTTGCACCCTCTTTTAAACCGTGGGCAACCTCAATCAAACGAATGCTAGACCCTCTGAAGCCTGGGGCGAGCAAGAAATGAGACAACATGCACAAGCACAGGGCATGTCGCCGAAAACTCTGCCAAAGATGGTCACCGCGGTCACCGGCGTCAAAAAATCGATGAACTAGGCTGGGGATGTCCAACTCCCCATCATGAATTAAAGATCGAGCATCACGCAAAGTGAGTCCACACATCCGTCCTAGAGCTTGGATGTGGCCAAAACGGAATTGGGGCAAAATCTCTTGGTTGCGTTGAGACTCCATCAAAGCTTGGAAATCTTCAAAAGTGGGACAAATTTCTTGTCTGCCAAAACTAAAAACATAAGTTACCGGATTCCAACACCTAGCCGCGGCATCGAGGAATGGAAAGCACAGCGGGGTGGGGCTCAGCGTAAATAGTACATTTATTCTGATGCCCCAGAAATTCAACTTTTTTGCACCATCCAAGCTTGCAATCCAATTTGTGAGGTTTTGGGCAAGAAATGCTTCCATTTGCGGCGAAAATGGAGTTGAAATGAAGAAACCATGAAGCTGGAACCTTTATAGAAGATAAGGCATTCAGTGGAGGCTAGGTGTCGACATTTTGAAGGTTCTGCCATCGATGGTTGGCAACAGCACATTGATGGCCGGCAGTGGCTCATCAATGGCCAGCAGGTGCACATTGATGGCCGGCAGAGGAGAGTGATGGCCGGCAGGCCATTCCCCATGGTTGGTAGCCCCTCTGTGGTGCTCACTGACCTCTTGTGTGAAGATTTAGTTGTTTTCAACAGTTGTATCATGTTATCGGCACCTTTTGGGGGTCTTGTTTTGGTTCTTTTCGGGCTTGAACATGTCTGTTTAATTTGCAACTGTTTAGTTTTGCTTATCGAGTTGTATGCACTTTGATTATCAAGTTGTATGTAGTTTGCTTACCGAGTTATTGCGTTTTTCTTATCAAGTTGTACTTGTGTTGTTTATCAAGTTGTTTTGTTCTTTCCAATTGTTAGTTGGTTCACTACCTGATTAAGACCAATGCAGTTTGAGTGTGTAGTTTTCTCATAACATGCGATGTGATGCGATGCTTAGAATGTAAAACGCAACACCTTTTGAATCAAAAAGTTATTTTCATTCCCATCATGGTTTCTCTTTACAAAAGTACCAATTTTAAAGAAAATAAAACTGCCTAAGGCTGTACAATGTGCAAGAACTACTAGCAAAAAGAAAACAAAGCAAAAAAAGGCATTTGAACTGGTGCCGACTATCTCAAGATCGAGAGGCCCTCTTCGTCCTCTTCCTCGGCCTAGCAGACTCTAGAGCACTGTCACCATCGACACCACCATCTGAAGCTGGATCAGAGCTTGAACTGGAGCCCTCATCCAAGCTGGTGTCGTCGTCTCCCTCATCAGATGACTCAGACTCTGGACTCGCTGTCTCAGCCTCCTCACTCGTCTTATCATCGTCATCATCGCCTAGAATAGGCTTCGAAGGGCCACTCTCGCTGCGGCTGCCCCTGGCTCTACCTCGGCCATGTGTCTGAGCTTGTCTCCCTTTCCTCTCTGCTGCTGGGGAAGGTACTGAAGGTCCTGCCTCTGCTCCTGCTAGGGCATCTGATCGGATCTATGACTGGAAAAGAATCTGAAAAGGGCAATTTACCAAACTGCATTAGTTGCGAAATGTACCAAATGCAAAGTATGCATGTCGTGAGCAGCGAATGATTGCAGTGCATGTGTACCGTGAGTAGTGAATGAAGGCAGTGTTTTAGTGTAATGTATCAACTCAGTGTAATGTGGAACTGCGTAAGAGCTAATGTGTTAGTGGAAAACTTTGTAGTATGAGGTGCAAATTGAAGGAAATTACCAGAATCTGGTAGAGGCTGCGCAGATCCAAGCTCGTCTCTATCATCTCTATCAACGAGGCCACTATATCAATAGCCTGCCCTGTGTACTCTATGGGTGCCTGCAAGTGTGTTGAAAGGATCAAAATTCTACAAGGCATAATTGAAACAAAGTAAATATGCGAAATGAAGAGTTTGGTACATACCGGAGTCAGGCCTCGAACCCCAGCGAGTGCACGCCCGGCTGATGCAGGCTCGATAGGGGTCTAGAAAGTCTCCCCTGAACGTCTCTAATAAGTCAGCGAGGTGGGTAGCTCTGGCTATCCCATCCCATGTCCTACTCCGGGATTTCTCCTATCTCGAGCCCTGGCTGCTCTGGTCCTTCTGCCTCTCTCCCTCGCGGCTGGAGCTCTCGCCCTCTCTCCTCTGCGGACACTAGACAAAGGTGGCATCAAATGCGTCTGAATGATGGTCGCATCGTCGCCCTCCATGCGAAAAATGTCTACATCTAGTCCTATCATGAACTGGATCACCTCCTCCTCAGTAAGTTTGTGTGTCTCTCTCATAGATACTGGAGGTGCCATCGATATAAATAGGGCAGGCAAGCTCAAGGTTTGGAGCACGAAGTACTCGCTCAAGAACGAAGCGCGACAGATCGGTCCCTCAAGGAGGATGTGGTAGCGGGCACCGACTCTAGCAGCATCATACTGGAATCTGGCTCCTGATGGCATCATGTCCCATGGCTGCCACGTGATCTGAAGATAAGACAATGAATGGATGATTAATCGTTATCAATTGACTACGGTGTGTATCAGACTAGTTGATAGGCAGCATGACAATGTTTTGAGTTACCTCATGCGTCATGATTGTGTCGAAATACTGCCGAAAGAACATGAAGCTCTCCCGAGTCTTGCGACAGAGCGGGCTGTCATACACCCGAGAGAATGGAACTGTGGTTAGGGTCTCCTCTACGGGCACCGGAGCAAGAGCTAGGAAGTATGCGTACACCCATAGCTACAAGGAAAATGTGACTAATACGGTGTATGAGCAGAGTACAGAAACTGCAGAAAGCAGAATGCAGTACAATGCATGGGAGGTGCAAGTCTAGAGCAGAGATTAGACTTTGTGTGTACAGTTTGCAGTATACAGTGTATGGTATGTGTAGTGTGTAGAAGATGAAAAACAAAAAGCATACAGTACAAGACTGAATACAGTGAATGTAGAGCATGGTACATGTATGAACAAGTGTAAAGCAGGAAATGCTAAGCATAAAATGTAAAGGGAAGAAGGGGAACTAGGCTGCGTACCTCCCAGGCTCGCTAGTAGCCGTCGACCAATGTCCCACACATCCGAGAGGTCGAACTTATGTATCCGTATAGAGTGGTGAGACCGGCTCCTCCCCAGTCGTAGAACGGGACACGCTGCAACACCACCAATGCGCTCAGAAACTACAGGCCTACGGTATTCCACCTATTCGAGAACAAGGTGGTACCGAAGAGGAACATGAGAAAACCCTGGGCATACTGCTATATCTGCTCAATCGCCTCTGGCTCAAACCCTCTAAACTGCTCCTCGAACCAGCTGTATCGAACCATGCCTGCCCGAAGTGTCGATGGCTGTGTCCCAAGTAGTGCAGCCCATGTCGCCTCCCACACCCCCATGTCAGGATCAAGAGGAATCGGATCACCGCCTACGCCTAAGCCGGTGATCATGGAGAAGTCGTAGGGAGTCATCGTCATCTCTCCCATAGTGGAGAAGTGGAAGGAGTTGGTGGTGTCCCACCACCTCTCCACAAGAGCCCCTAAGAGAGGACAGCTCGCGGTGACCCGCGTCAAGCTGGAGCAAAACAGACCGAAGCCAATTCCATCGATGATATCACAGACCCCAATTGGAAGCTTATCGTATCAATCCCGGGCTGTCGTGGTGTCGTAGCCTCGGAAGAAGCGGGATCCGTCCTGTGTTGATACATGTGATGCAATTAGATCAAGTGAGGTGTATAAAGTATAATTAGAAGTACAGTTGAATGCAAAGCAGCGATGTATGAAGTACAATTGAATGCCAACTACCAACGTATGAAATAAAGTCAAATCAAGGCATGTGATGAAATCAAATCAGAACAATGCAAGAAATGCAGCAGTTATGGGTAGTATTGCAGAAAAGTGAAGTTTGTACCTCTGTGGCTATGGCCGACAAATGAGACATAGGCTCTCTCACTAGGAGATCGTCTAGCGTGTCCTCAGCAAAATCAGTGAAGGCCTTGATGCCTCCCGCGACAGGTATAATGTGCGTCTCGGGGTGATACCTTGTCGGATCGAATGGGCGAATGCTCGGTGGTAGTGGCTCGGGCTCAACCTCGGGCTCGGCCTCGACGTCCGCTGCAAACTCTATTGGAGGGAGCGCGGGGAAGTCCCCATCATGTGGTATGTCATCTGCCATATGCAATGGATGCACAATGAGCAAAAAATTGAGAAAATGGTAAAACTTGGAACAAGTAAACCCTAGGAGAGAGAAAAGTCAAAGAAAATTCAAAACCTGAGAAAAGTGAACTATCCTTGGGAGGAACTCGAGGGAAATGATCCTCGAATGGTGGAAATGATGGAAGAGGCCTCAGAATCAAATTCTGATCGGTTCAAATCGAAGAGAACAAGGAGGTTTTAGTAATTCAAACTTGTTTAGGGTGTGGGATAACGCATGGAACGCGCGAATCTAGAGATAAGGAATACCTAGAGAGCATGGGAGAGGTATTTCAAGCAAAGGGTTTAAAAGAAATGAAGTGATTTTGTGTCTACCTAAAGTCGCATGGCCGAAATGACCGAACTGTCCAAGTCTGCCATCGATGGCCGGCAGTGGCACATCGATGGTCGGCAGTGGCCACTGATGGCCGGCAGGGGGCCGACGGCCTCCCCTGATGGCCGGCAGTGTCCCATGAGCTTCCTAGGCCTCTGTTTCCTTGATATGTGTTCTTGGATTTCAATAATTGCCAGAGATATGCAAATTTTGATTCAAAGTGCCTCCGTGGAAGCTCAGAATCGCATTCATGGTGCGCGATGCTCATCACTCATCAACACATGCAAGGTGTATCCTTTTTAACATGTTTTAACTCTTCGATGAGTTAATCGGAAACTACCATTGAGTGGCTTTTATCATACATGCTTTGGCTGCTGTAGAGGGTATATATCGTTTTGTTGTTATGTTGAATGTGTGTTTTGAATACTTACATTGTTATGCACGTTTCACTGGCATTGCTATGCCCACTTTTCACTCGCATTGTTATGCACGTTCCACTTGCATTGTAGTGCACGTTTCACTCGCATTGTAATGCACGTTTCACTTGCGTTGTTATGCATATTTCACTCACATTGTTATGCACCTATTCACTTGCGTTGTTATGTATCTTTGCATCTGGTATGCACACATTTATCTTGCATTGAAATGATATCTTGATATAACATTGAACATGTGTTTCTACGATACTGTACCTATCAAAGTTTCTCTTTTGTACAGGCACGATATTGTATGTACGGTTCATTCGAAGCTAATGCAACCGGACGATATTATATGTACAGTTCATTCAGAGGAATTCCAGGTAAGATCTTTCCTGTCCTTTGAGTTCATCTTCGTTGGTTAGAAATATCCAGGTATGCTTGATGTTCGTACCACCCTCCGGTGTTTGCACTGTTACCTTTCTCCTCTCGCGTTTGACACGCGTTTGGTTGCCTCTCCTCTCACGTTTGACACGCGTTTGGTTACCTTTCTCCTCTCGCGTTTGACACGCGTTTTGTTGCCTTTCCTCTCGCGATGGACACGCGTTTGGTTCCCTTTCTCCTCTTGCGTTTGACACGCGTTTGCTTACCTTTCTCATCTCGTGTTTGACACGCGTTTGGTTGCCTTTCTCCTCTCACGTTTGACACGCGTTTGGTTCCCTTTCTCCTCTCGCATTTGACGTGTGTTTGGTTGCCTTTCCTCTCTCGTTTGACACGCGTTTGGTTACCTTTCTCCTCTCACGTTTGACACGCGTTTGGTTACCTTCCAACTCTCACGTTTGACAGGCGTTTGGTTGCCTTTCCTCTCGCGTTTGACACGCGTTTGGTTGCCTTTATCCTTTTGCGTTTGACATGCGTTTGGTTGCCTTTCTCCTTTCACGTTTGGTACGCTGGGAGGTTTTCTGTTCGAGACTTTGGGTGTTCCCGATAATCGCTTCTAGTCTTTCCTACGTGGTCCGTGGTTAAGGTTGCATAATTTTCTTACATCATTTCTTTTGGAATGTGTGAGACTGTTGTATATTATTCGTTTGCTTAGAATGTTGCATTTACCATGCCTAGAACTTGCATTCAAATGCTTTATTGCCGCTCTCTTTGCATGATCATAAGTTATGCTCCTGCATCATGCATGTCATTTGCATTTTGCCCCAGCCTACGGGCACATCTCTATATAGCTGTGTTAAATGTTTGTCTGAGTCTTCAGCCTTGTAAAAAATGGGTCGCCTCTGGGCTTTGACACTCACTCCCGTCATTTCATGACTTTCGAGTTCTGTCGAAGAGGGACAACTGTAGACACCACATTTTTTACCGTCCTCAAGACTTGGATGTTCTTGTATGTTCATTCGAAAACAAGTTTGATTGCTCGTCGAATGTTCGACTTTCGCAGCGGAATGCTCCAGGTTTGATCCTTCCAAACCCTATTTCCATTCTGTCTCATTTTTGGACCATGTACTGGTCCTTGCTTTGTGATGTCCTTGATGGCCTGCCGGCCATCAGAGAGGGCTGTCGGCCATGGAATCTGCCCTGCCAGCCATCAATGAAGCAATGCCGGCCATCATTGATGGCCGGCAGGCCACCAATGTGTTAACC
Source organism: Camellia sinensis (assembly GCF_004153795.1). Classification (NCBI taxonomy): domain Eukaryota; kingdom Viridiplantae; phylum Streptophyta; class Magnoliopsida; order Ericales; family Theaceae; genus Camellia; species Camellia sinensis. Next base: position 390,035 of record NW_021025961.1, read on the forward strand.
GATATTTTTGCGGTTATTTTGATAATGTTTGCACAGGTTAGCTTATCTACACCCATGTAGATGGCTGGATCTCTTCAAGGCTCCTTTGTATCACCTATATAAAGGGCTCATCTATATCCATGCAAGGTTCACAAATTTTTTGGCTGAGCTATTTCTCTCTCTCTCTCTCTCTCTCTCTCTCTAAAATCCTCTCTCTCTATATTTTAGCCTTGAAAATGAGTTTTTCTTGCATATTTGCACTAGCATCCTTAACCAAACATCTTGACCTTGGACTAGAGGTTCTTGGAAGCTTTGTTTGAGCTCCTTGGAGTGACTTTGGCTTGGTTTTAGCTCAGAAGTTGTTGGTTTTGCTATTGGTCTTCAAGGGTGTGTAGTCCCCTATTTTACGCTTTGTTTTGTTTGCTTGGTTTAACCACCTTTGCATGCTATTTTAGGCTTAGCTTTCAACTACAAAAATTTCTATTTTTAAGTGTTAAAAATGGTTGTTTAAGGCTTTGTTTGGGTTAGGGGTGGTCTACCCCCTTTTGTGACTTTTTTTGCTTTGCTTTTTGTTATCTCTTAAGGCCTTTGAGATCCCCTTTCCTTGGCCTTTTAACCACTGAATTATAGAGGAATTTCAGTGGTGGAAAGTGGGTTTTCGGACCAAAGATAGATGGGGGTAGTCCCCCCCTCCTCTTCTCTTGTTTGCATGTGTTGATAGCCTATCAAATGAGCATGTGTTTCTACCCTTTGGAGGCTTGGTTCAAGCACTTTTTTGTGACTTTTTGGACCTACCATAACTCTGTTTTGGGCTGGTTTGGTCATCTCTTGCATGCTTCATGCACTTGTAGTGCAATTTTGTTCACTAGCCTAGCTTGTTCGGTGTTTTAGCCTATTAATCTAGCATGTGTATGCTCCACTCCAGCATGTTTTCAGCTATGTTTTAGCATGCTTTAGGTCTGATTTGAGTGGTCTTGGCCATGTGAGACTTGCTTTGTATAGCCATAGTGTAATCTGGCTCACTAGCCTTGTGTTTTGAGGCCCATAGCATGCTTTGCTTGTGATGTTTGCATGATATAGCATCATTTAGTATGCAATTTCAGAGCTTGTAGCTTACACATACTCTCATGTTTATCACTTTTTCATTGTGTTCAATGTGTTCAAGAGTTGTGCCTTTGTGCCTTGTTTGTGAGCTAATACATGAGCATATCTTTCTTGCCATCTATGCTACAAGTCTATCATGTTTTTGCTACTATTTCGACCCGTCTTAGGTCTATTTTGAATGGTTAAGGTCATTTGAGCATTGCTTAGTATCGTCGTAGTGTAAAGTGCCTTGACTAGCCTTGAGTTTTGGGGCCTTTAACATGTTGTGTATGTGATGTTTGCATGATATGGCATCATTTGGCATGGTATTTCAGTGCATATAATGTAGTCACATTCTTCATGCACTTCACTTCTTCATAGCTTTTAAGAGTTGTGCCTTTATGCCTTGTTCATGAGCCATCAAAGGAGTATACTTTTCTTGCCTTTTGATCCTAGGTTTCAACATGTTTAGGCCACTGTTTTGGCACGATTAACCACCATCTGGGGATGGTTTGGTCATTTAAGTTTGGTATTGCATGCCTCTTATGAAATGCTCTTTACTAGCTTTGATGTTTTTGGCCTTCAACATGTTATACTTGCATTGTTTGCATGCCTTAAGGTCTTTAGCATCCCATTTCAGTGCTGAAATTTATACCATTGCATGCGATCTTTCATTTGTTGTATCACTTTGAAAGAGGTCTTAAGCCCTTTGTTGGTTTGAGCATGAAATTGAGGCATTCATGCTTAATGGTTTTGGCCTTCTCTTGAGGGTTTTCTACTAACCAACGGCATGATGCTTCTTTCATGCTCAAGATATTTGTGGCTTAGATCCTCTTTCAAAACTAGAAGACTCTCACTCTTGGACTTAACCGGTTAAAGGATTAATCAGTAATCTAAAACGAGTAAACAAGAATCAATCAAGTAAAACATGCCAAGATAAGGATGTTGCATTTGCATTGCATTGTGTTCAACCAAACGTTATGTTGAACACAAGGTGAATTGGGTCATTTCATACTTGAAGTGATGAAATAGAAGACTCTCACTCTTGGACTTAACCGGTTAAAGGATTAATCAGTAATCTAAAACGAGTAAACAAGAATCAATCAAGTAAAACATGCCAAGATAAGCATGTTGCATTTGCATTGCATTGTGTTCAACCGGACGTTATGTTGAACACAAGGTGAATTGGGTCATTCCATACTTGAAATGATGAAAATGAGTCAATTCCCCTTTGTCTCCATTGCCTTTGATCACCCTTGATAAGGTAGTGGTCCTAGTGCCTTGTTTGTTGTTGCATTTATTGAAGTTGTACAAGTTGGATCCTTGGCCATCATGCATCGAGATGCTTGATTTATGGATTTGGATCCAATGATGCCTCTCTCTTGATGTTTTGAGATGATTTGGAGGGGCATGGTACATACATGTCCTTGGGAGAACCTTCATTTTCCTCTATTTTCTGCTCTATTGCAGTTTGGTGTCACAGCACACTAGTGGCTGGCACCCTTGCACTGATGGCCGGTACCCCCTCATTGTTGGCCGGCAGAGGCCCATCTTTGGCCGGCAGGTGGCCAACAGCATCCCCTCATGGTCGGCAGGCCACTGGTGCATTCCCCAGCCTTGTTTTGGTGAGATCCAGCAGCAAGTTCTCAAGGACACCCTGCAAACAAAGCCTCTAAAGAGCAAATTGGAGAGTTTTCCAGGGCGAGAAACCAAATGCGAGCATGTATCTTCTACTTCTTCAAATAGAGCTGAGGCAGTGTTGTTTTGAGTTTTACTTGTTAGTTAGCTTGAAGTTGTGATTGAATTAGTTAATTCGTTAATTAGTTGATTGGTTTGTAATAATTAGTAGTTTACTAGTTATTCAATTTGGTTTTGTAATAATTAATCTAATTAGTTTAATTAGATTAGTTGCTTAGCTTAGCTTAGATTAGCTTAGCTTATTCATTCGGACCCTCCTTCGAGATGGCAAATGTTGTAATAAGGGTGCGTGTGTGTGCATGTCTTCCAACCCCACTTATTTCTCCCTTTTACTTATCAGCTTTTGATGGTTAATTTAGGGCATATTTTGATTAGCATACCTTATGTTATACATGCGTGCATCATCCATTTATCTTGCATGCACCGGGCTCAGCGCATCATTCAAACTGCATCGTATTTCAATTCCTATTTGAATACATGTATCGAGTCTTGAATTCATACGCCATTTTAGATAGCCGAGCCCATTTAGTTGCATTATTGCATGTGTTGCATTAGGCATCTTGTATAGTTAGGATCATGCATTGATTTCTAATTAGCTTTTGTTTTGGCTCGGAGTATACTATAACTATTTACGCTTTAGCATCTTGCATGAGTGTGAGTGTTGCCATGTTTAGCATGCTTGCCATGAGGCTATTTGCTTAAATGATTAACTGCATGAATGCCTGTGGATGAAGTCTTTATTGCTTGAATTGGTACAATTCATCAAAATGTGAGTTTTGAGCCCACTTGTTTGTCGCAAATCATGTTTTTTTAAGCCCACTTGAGGTAGCAAATCCGCACTTCTAAGCCCACTTGAGGGTGGCTACTTCAAACCATTTTTGAAAATAAACATGAAATGTTTGTTCCAAATTGAGTGATTTAGTCTATACTTGTATGCTGTGCGCATTACATGGTAAAGATAGAAAATAAATCGGAATAAGAGCACATGTGTTTTCAAAAACAACATATTATGCTTAGTAGAAGCGGATCCTTTGATCGGGCAAGTGAGGGTGCTCATTGCAGGACCTTCCCCTCTCGTACCCAAGTTCCCAAGCTGAGGTAACTTTGGTGATGACGGACATGTGGCCTTTTGCACGAGTCAGGGTTTCCTAAACTTCCCAAAAACAAAATATTTAGGTGGCGACTCTGAAATCTGGCAAAGCAGTCCATGTTTGGCACTTTTTTTATTAAAATTGATTTTTCAAAACCAATTGCTAGATTTGGACTCTTTGGTGATTTATCAATCTTACATTGCACTTTGTGAGATTAGATTCAGAACCGTGGCAGGAGTCCAAACTGTAGTCGCTAGAACCCAATTCGCGCCTCTCCGAAATGGGGCGTGCAGAGAGAGTTTCGGGCGGTCTACAACTTCTCGGTGTTAGGTGTGAGACGTATATTAGGTAGTCTCGCTGAGGTACCCTTTTGACCATTTGGCCTAGTTAGATATTGAAAGCCATAGAGACTGTTCCAAACTAGGACAGGATGCTTACCCAAATACAAAATTGCGTGAAACCGCATTGTTTGAATAGTGAACCCTAGCTTTTGACGAAACTAGGACAGGGTAACCCTATCCCCTCATAGGGGTGTTTTGGCTCTTACTTAACTGGTATGTGCTTTACAGTGAAGCTGTACAGGGATGTGCATATCAGTTGCAAAAGGTTGGTATCTATTTTGGGGCAGAATTCAGCAGAAATTACAGTCATTCAGCTGTGATCATATCTGTTCTAGTGAAATTGGGTTAAGATGCTGTCTGTTTTCTCTTTTGCAAGGTAGTCCTGGAACCATAGCTTCAGAACGCTCCGATATCCCCCAGGTAATCTGGACTGGTGTCGATAGACTTTGTCAGGGCAAAAATTGTTCAGAAGCAACCTGTGTTTATCTCACTCCCACCGGTTACAAGACAGAGGAGGATCAAGCAAAATTTACCAGTTCAGTTTCCACAGTAGTCACCCCTCAGCTCACCCGTATCTAGTCCATCTCGGGGACAGTTGTCTGCATTCAGCTCAGCACGAGATCAATCACCCATTCCCATGGCTCAATATCCCCCAGCCAGTGTGGAAGAACTGATACAACACCTGTAATAGACGGTCGAGGCACCGTAGCAGGACGCAGTCCGTCAAGCTGAAGTCACGACCCATCAGGCCGAAGTAATAAACAGGCTACAACAACAACAGCCTTAGTCGGCCGCGACTTCTGGATCTCATACACCTCCCACGGGTAACTCGATACTTGGAGCCACTGCCCATACTGCTAGTGTCCAAGAGAATCAGGGCAATCCGGCAGAGCCAATCCCAACACAGGCGTCTAAAGCACCTGTGTATCAAACCGAGGCTCCGTTTGAATTTGAGGTTGACCCAACTACACTTAAGGTTAATAAATTGGAGAAGTTATTCAAACAAGCACAGGGAGTGAACTCCATCCTGGATTTAGAGGACGGGTATACTGATTCTGCAGTTACTTTACCCAACCGGTTTAAAATGCCACACATCGACCGTTTTGACAGTTGTGGAGACCCAACGGTGCATCTGTGCCTATGTTTTGATATCCTGAGGCCAATGGGTTTGACCCGAGCCTAGAAGTTGTCTCTCTTCGACCGAACCACGTCTGGAATAGTCGTAATCTAGTATGCAAAACTAGAGGATTTTGTGAAAAAGATCTGGGAAGAGATGGTTGAGGCCTTTATCGCTCAATACTCCTACAACACACAGATCGAGGTCACAACCGTGATCTCGAACCAACCCGTCAAGAACCCAAGGAGGGTTTCTCAGAGTTCGTAACGAGATAGAGAGCTAAGGCGTCGATGATTACCACAAGGCCTTCTGAAAAGGATTAGATCAGGATGATTGTTCAGAATTTTCATGGCAAGTTGCTGCAAAAGATGATCGTTCTACCTCTATTTACCTTTCCAGAGCATCATGAAATTGGGGTTCCAATCAAGGATGCCATCAGACAAAGGATCATTGTGGAAGATAATGAGCCTTTGAAGAAGAATGGTGCTCGCAGTTCCAATGCTACTACTAGTAGTAGTACAACTACGAAATGCTCAGAAGTAAACATTCTCACCACTTCCATCAATGGCCAAAAACCAACCACTTCAACTCGGCCCCAAGCTGGAAATTTCCATCCTCTTCGCATGAGTCTCTCTCAAGCCTTGAAAACTTTGCTAGAAAGAGGGTACCTAGAGCTCCTGGAACCCCGACGCCTTCGTAATCCTCTTCCACCAAGACATGACCCAGCTAAATATTGTGCTTATCATCAGCAGTACGGTTATGATACAAACCGTTGCATCTGCCTCCGTCATAAGATTCAAGATCTTATTGACGAAGAGATCATGGCTCCATCAAAAGGACCTCAGGCCACCAATAACCCATTACCTCCACATCTCAATCTAATCCATGCACTGCCATCTACCTACAACCCCAGCATATACATCACCCCAGCCCATTTACCCAAGCTTGAGGTGTTCATTCTAGAAAACACGGACTTGTGTATAATGGATGCGCTTGAACCCCAATCATCTCAAACCCATGAACCCATTACTTCTGAGCTAATGAGCATGATTGAAGATCTTCAGAGAACTATGGCAGATCTGGCCTTTAGGATATTGGCTCCATCATCGACCATATCACATACCAGGAATATCATGTTAAAAAGCTCCCCAATCTTGGAATTGGCTGTAATTGAAGAACGTTAATCCCTTGGCAAAGTGGAGGCAAGTGGCAAAAACAGGGCCGGGGCAAGTATTGATCTCGATGCACCTCTGGTTAGCTATAGAGGCCTTCAAGCTCGAAGGGCTGAACAAATAGCAAGTGCTCGCAGTTGTTGCAGAAACTGCAGATGACACTTTTGCCACTAAGGATGAGAGCATTCTGACTCAAGGGGCAAGCCAGGAAAAGAGATGTTGTACTAGAAACACCCTTTTCAACTCCAATCCTACACTTGTAAGAGATCATCAAACCCAGTCAGCACCTGCCAAGCCGTCTGTCAAGCCTGTCAGAACTGGTAACCGCACCTTCAATCCCCTTTACATGACCTTGTCCAAAGCTCTCCAAATCTTTATAGGACAAGGCCATCTCAAACCCCTTGAGCCTCGGCTTCTCCCGGATCTCCTTCCAGCCAGGCATAATGCTGCTAAGTACTGTTCCTTCCATCAACAAACTGGTCATGACACTGATGGTTGTTTTAGTCTTCGCTATGATGTTCAAGATTTGATTGACAAAAAGGTCATCGCCGTAGCAGGTCCTGCAAAATCTATCGGTCTTGGATCGATGAACTTAGGGGATAATGTGACTATGTGATCGGGGATGAACCACATGCCGATGGCACTCATTTTACTCCAGATATGGCGGACGGCACGCACTATTTTGAGCAATTTGCAAATGTTGTTTATTTTACTTTCTAACTTGGGTATTGCGTCAGTCTTGTTGTGTTGTATTGAGTCAGTCATGTTCTGTCGGAGGTTGGTGATTTCGGGCGTGTTAACTCAGACATCACTTCCCTGCTTGTTTTTGTATGTCTTTCGATCTTTCTTTCGAGTCAGTTTCTATCACGGAGCAAGTTGAGCCAGAAGATCTGAATGAAATGGAAGTAATTTCTACTTGCTTTTCTGTGCCTTTAAATCATTGCATTGACCAAAGTTTTTCAAAACTTTTCCAACACTGTGATGAAAACAAAGAGGGAGGAATTTCTCAGGATTTGCAAAAATTTGATCAACAGAGAGAAAGAGAGGACTGCTAAGCCCTTAATGAATGAGATCATGTCTGTTAATGTGAGTACTGAGAAGGATCCTCGCTTGATCTAGATTGGTTCTGCATTGTCTTCAACGCGAGCAACTAGTCACTTTCTTAACAAATTTCAAAAAATGTTTTGCGTGGTCCTACGAAGACGTACATGGAATTGATTTTGAGATTGTACAGCATAAGATCACACCCAACCTCGAGGCTCAACCCCTTTGCTTTCAAACCTTGAACTTGATTCAGAATATTGAACGATCAAATCACAATATGAGGCTTGTATGGCCAGATAGGAAGTAGCCCTTGAACTAGGGGCAAAAAAGGTCAAATGTATTCAAAAGATGGGTCATCTCTCAAACCAATGAAGACTGGCAAAAAAGCCAAATCCAAGAATTTAAAAGAAGAAAATTTATTGGTGAAAGGATAATCGAGTTTCTATCCACAACACTAGGGGCAATTCAGACTCAATTGAATGGGCTCTTACATCATCAGCGAACAACAACTATTCTCCTAGATTCAGATGGCTTAGAGATCCTATGACCAATCAACATGGACAAAATTAAACTTTTCTATCCTTGAGCGACTCGCTAGGCCAAAAACCCGGAAGGGCGAGCCAAGAAAAAGTTAGAGCAAAGAAAAGAAAGAAAAGAAAAGAACAAAAATGAAAAAATGGAAACAAAGAATAAAAAAATAAAAATAAATAAAAAAAGAAGAAAGAAAAGAAGAAGAAAAATGAAACGAAAAAAAATAGAACTCGCAAGGTTAAAAACTCGGAAGGGTGGCTTTGGCAAAAGTTAGAGCGCAAAAGAAGCGTGTCAATACCCGAGTGCACCTTAACCCCGGGAATTACGTACGGCCTGATTCCTATCTTTGGGATACGTAGGCAACTTCATCTTGAAGTTCGGCCCCAACCATTTTCAACCTGCTTGTCTCATCCATGTTGGTTGGGTTATCATTGTTCAACTTGGCTATCCTATCCAAGTCCAATTGGCTTATCTATATTCAAATTTAGTTGTCCTATTCCGTTAGAAGATTCAGCTGCAAGACAAATCAAGTTCAGATCTGAGGTTGTGCATCTCAAGAGTTAATTCCGCGTCGGTTGAGTAGTGGCAATTTGCAAAAATAGTTTTGAGGATTCTTAATGAGGTTGACTAATTTTCTCAAAAATAATTCCTTTTTTCTTTTCCAAAATTGGACTATTTCTTGGAACCAAAAAAGAAACTTTTTTAGTGCTCACAACCTGACTTACACAATTTCAAAGCAGAAAGTCGAACAAGCATGCTAACCAAACTCTTATGTTGGTCAAAATTGTTTTAGTATAAAGCCAAAAACAAAAAATGGTCAAAATGATGAACTAGGGGCACAGTCAAGTCAGGTTTTCTGTCTTTTCACCGTTATCAATGCACTCGCCAGAAAGGGCACAACTGAAGCTAGCAGCAGGGGCTGAAGGCTTTCTCATCCTCTAGATAGCGAGGTATCGGACCAAGTGCAAAGCACGAACTGGACGGGTCTGATCATGTCCAACTGGCCAAGGGCATCATCAACCGATGTCAGTTGCAGATCTGCTGCAAATCCAGTTGCACCACAACCCCTCTATGGGAGAAGCTCACTAGTTGTGAGTGAAAGAAGGAAAATCTAGTAGAATGCTAGGGGCAAGAGCTCACAACTTTGAGCTTTTCCATCAACCACCCAGGGAAGGGATAAAAAAATCATAAAGATTAAAGAATAGAGAGATATGTGCTGAGAGAAAAGTGAGAATAGGGCTTTTAAGAGAAAATAAAGATTGAGTGCCATAGTGATGTGAGAATCACAAATAAGAAAAAGTGGTAAACAATACCCGAAGAAACAGGCTCCTCGTGAACTGAGAGGTCTCTCGCCAGTAGAACACATCTGAGTGTTGTGTTTGTTGTTTTTGTTTGTCTCGATTCTTGTTTTGAATCGCTTTGAGTGTCAATAGATGTGTTTAGGTTGTTTTACCTTTGTTTTTCCTTTGTTGAGTCGTTTTGACTGTGGTCAGTCGTGGGCTCAATACCTGGTTAAGAACTCATTCTCGGTTTCAATTTCAAAAATAAATCGTTTTGTGCTCAAAGTGCTGTGTCATTCTCCACATTTGTACAAAATAGGATTCTTTCTTTCATAAACTGCAGGGTTCAACCAAGGTCATATGAGAGCAATAGAACCAGTACCTATCTGAAGCTACATGGGTTCTGGACTACAAAGAAAAAGAAAAGAGAAAAAATTTGGAGCATCTTAGTGTGTATCAACTTCAAAAAATTCTGAGATTGCATTCCAGATGTACCTCCTTAGGCCTTGTCAATGCTCCGAAGTATGAGTGTACCTCAAGCTCAAGCTCAAGCTCAAGCCTGCTTCAAGCCAAAATGGCGATCAGAAGTGCTCTCCCTGAGCACCATTTCCCTGCCAGAGGCGTCTGGACTGTGTTTTGCAATGAGTTCCTAGAAAACCAATAGCGACGGTGGAAACTAGAGTTCGAATGGCGATGCCTAGAATACAAAGGTTTGGAATTTCTGAAGCTAAAGTCTAGTTTAAATACCATGGGTCTATTCCCAGCTTGAAATCTATATGGCAGCCCATAGATTGAGATAGCATGTGTGTGCCTCAATTCTGGACACTGAACCAACCGAGTCTATCACCCCGTTGGAGAATAGGGAAAGTTGTGAATATGATCAGGAAGAAAAGCAGCATCTATGGCTTCTAAATGCAGAGGTTACCCCTTGTCGGCATTTGAGGGCCTTTGAACTATGAGTTGAAGGTAAGTTCGAAGAACACAAGAGGAAGATTCCCGTATGAGTGGAGCAGATCATCGCCACTTACCCTATGAGGTGCTTTCTAAAGTGCCGCTTTGTTTGTTTAACGCATTTCCTGTGCATCTATTGCACAATCTCATCATACTCTTTGCATCCATCGCATCATCTCAAGACCTCCTCTCACGATTTCAGCGTGGTTTGAGTGTCCCATTCCTTACACGATTTCAGCGTGTTTGGGATTTATTCTTCCTTTCCTCACACGATTTTAGCATGTTTGGAATTTATCTCATCATGCGTGGAACGCGCCCTTGTGGGTTTTTCGTAAGCCCTCTTCTCACGATTTAAGTGTGGTTTGAGTGTTCTTTTCCTCACACGATTTCAGGGTGTTTGGAATTTGTCTCAAAATTCGTGGAACGCGCCCCTGAGGGTTTTTCATAGGAACTCTTCTCACGATTTCAACCTGGTTTGAGGGTTACTTTCCTCACACGATTTCAGCGTGTTTGGAATTTATCTCAGGATGCGTGGAACGCGCCCTTGAGGGTTTTTCGTAGGACCTCTTCTCATGATTTCAGCGTGGTTTGAGTGTTCATTTCCTCACACGATTTCAGTGTGTTTGAAATTTATCTCAGGATGTGTGGAGCGCGCCCCTGAGGGTTTTTTGTAGAATCTCTTCTCACGATTTTAGCGTGGTTTGAGTGTTCCTTTCCTCACACGATTTTTGCATGTTTGGGTGTATCTTGCATAGAACATGCATTCTAACTGTATCGCTCTTGTTAAGTTTCTTTCTTACACATGCACGATATTGTATGTATGGTTCATTCGAAGAAATGCACGATATTGTATGTACAGTTCATTCAAAGGAGTTCCGGATGAGTCATCGTGTCTCGGTAGGAGAACCTACATAGCTTTATAGCTAGCATCATGAATGCATCTATTGCACACATTCACTTGCTTTGTGCATCTATCGCACTTGTTTCACTTTTTGCATCTATCGCACTTGTTCACCTTTGTGCATCTATCACACACCCCTATGTTGTTTTACCTCGGGATGTACGAAGTACGCACCTGAGTGGTTATTTCTTAGGACGCGTGAAACGAGGTCCTGGGCAGGTTTTACCTCGGGATGTACGAAGTACTGAGTGATTGTTTCTCAGAACGCGTGAAACGTGGCCCTAGACAGGTTTTACCTTGAGACGTATGAAGTATACGCCCGAGTGGTTGTTTCTCAAGATGCGTGAAACGCGGCCCTGGGCGGGTTTTACCTCAGGACGTATGAAGTATGCACCCGAGTGGTTGTTTCTCAAGACGCGTAAAACGCGGTGCTAGGCGAGTTTCACCTCAGGACGTATGAAGTACGCGCTCGAGTGGTTGTTTCTCAGGACGCGTGAAACGCGGCCCTGGGCGGGTTTTACCTTAGGACATACGAAGTATGCACCCGAATGGTTGTTTCTCAGGACGCATGAAATGCGGCCCTGGGTGGGTTTTACCTCGGGACGTACGACGTATGCGCCAGAGTGGTCTTTTTAGGACGCGTGAAACGCAGCCCTGGGCGAGTTTCATCTCGAGACGTGCAAAGCACAAGCCCGAGCAATTTTTGTGTTGTGTCTCGGAACGCGTGAAACGCAGACCCCGAGTGGTTTTCCTTGTTTCTCAGGACGTGTGAAATGTGGTCCTAGTTGGTTTTCAGTTTCTCAGGACTTGTGAAACACGACCCTAAGGGGTTTTGTTCTCAGTTTCTCAGGATGCGTGAAATGCAACCTTGAGCAATGTTTTCTTTCCTTGTTTCTTGTTTTGGCAAGGTTAAAGTGTGTTTTATCTCTTGTATCAAAACCTATGTTGGTTTTAAGCTTGAAGCTGCTCATTCATATGTTGTTATCTTGTTTATTGTATACATTCTTGCTTATCGCATTTTGTTATTGCTTATTGCATCATCTCGCATGATCATAAGTTTTCAAAATAGCTGGCTTCACGTAGCGTGCAAGTCCAACTTTCAAACTGCTTTGCATGCATATCATTTGCATCGCCCCAAAACTACGCTAGTTTGATTCCTTGCAAAGGGATACGTAGGCAGCCTGCGGGCGCAACCATTTATTTTCTATCTTGTTTGTTTGTCCAAGTCTTTCGGTCTTGTCAAAATGGGTCGTCGTCACGATTTGACATTCACTCACGTCATTTCATGACTTTCGAGTTCTTTCAAAGAGGGCCAACTGTAGACACCCCATTTTTGACCGTCCTCAAGACTTTGATGTCATCGCTTGTGCACTCAATAATTTTGACTACATGTGCTCGTTTTAGTGCCCGTAGTTCTCGACGAAATGCCCTATCTTTGGGCCTTAAAACTTTGTCCATTCTATGCCTTGTTTTGGACCAAAACTCTAGTGCTTCAAACCTAAAACCTTAGTGCTTCAGACCTCAAGACCCTGGGATCAGCAGGCCACTTCTAGTGGTCTGCCGGCCACCAATTGTGCCCTGTTTGCCACCCTTGAGCCTTGCCGACCAATGGTGTGGCCTGCTGGCCACCAGTGTCTTTTTTGCAGATATTTTGTTGATAGCTATTCCAGCTGTTACCACAATTGCCTTCATCTTCATACACGTGTATGGATGGATGTATCTCAACCAAATGCATGTTTCTCTATATATATGGGGCCTTCTCCTCCATTTTTGAGGGTTAGAATTTTTGAAACAAATCTCTCTCTCTCTCTCTCTCTCTCTCTTGCAAATTTGTGCACATTAGCCTACATACACCACTTTCTTACCTACACCTCCTTAACCAAAATTGATCACCTGTGAGCGGACGTTCCTTGAGGCCTTCCTGGGAGCTCTAGAAGGTGGTTTTGGCTTGAATTGTTGCCTAAAGTTGATCTTTGCTTCAAGAGGTATAATACTCCCCTTTTAAACTTGCTTTACATACTTGTTTTTCTACTTTTTTTCAACTATTTGTGGGCTGTTTTTGAGCTATAAAAACTCTATTTTTGTGGGCTGAAATTGGTGGTTTTAGGCCATTTAAGGTTAGGGGGTGGCTCACCCCTTTTATTCCTTGTTTGTAAAGCCTTTCCACCGTTGTTTCTCACTTTCAAGCTATCTTTTTTTGGGCTTTTGAACACTAAATTTCAGAGTATTTTTAGTGGTGAAAATCATGTTCTGAGGTCCAAATTTGGAGGGGTTAGCCTCCCTTCCCCGTGTCTTGTTTGCTAGCCTAGTTAGCTCTGTATGTTAGCTTATTTTTCTAGCCATTTATAGCTTAATTCCAACACATTTTAGGCTCTATTTTGTACTATTTTAACTCTTTTTTTGGTTGATTGTTGCATTTGAGTCTTGTATTGTATGCTTGTAGTGTAAGTGTCCTCACAAGGTTGGTGTTTGAGGCCTTTAGACACCACTTGTTTGAGTTGCTTGCATGTGTTTAGTGCTTTTCTCGCTTAATTTTAGCACTATTAATCTCTGCTACCTCCTCATTTCTTGACTTTTTCATTTTCTTTGAGGGTTGTTTCAACCTTAGGATAGTTTAAGCTTGAGATTGAGGCCCATGCTTAATGGTTTAACCCTCTTTTGGGGGTTCATCATCAATGGTATGACACCTCTCTCTTGCCTTAAACTGCTCCTTGTTTGACACTTCCTTCTCTTTTAGAGGACTTAACTCACCAATGGACTTAATTGGTTAAGGAATGGAAGGGTAATTAAAATGAGTAGCTAAAAGTTGCAACTAAAATGGTGCAAGATAAGAATTTGGTAGTGTCTTGTTGTGTTTCAAATCGGACATTAATTTGAACACAAGGAAAATTGGGGCATTTCATACTCAAAGTGATGAAATGTGCCAAGTTTCCTAGGTCTCCATTGCCCTTGATCATGCATGATAGGGTGAAGGTTGTGAGTCTCGTTTGAGCATTTATTAAACTTGTACATCTTGGTTCTTTATCCATCATACAATGAAATTGCTTGATTGATGGTTTAAGAGCTAAGTGTATCACTCCTTTGAGATGTTTTTATGATAATGAGAGATAGACAGTACAAACAACCTGTGAAAATACCCTCTCTTTGCTCTGTTTGTCCTCTGTTGCAGCAAGGACGAACAAGCCATCAGTGGCTAGCAACCGCTCAACAGTGGCTGGCTGGCCACCATTAGTGGCGGACAATCCCTCAATGTTGGTCAGCAACCCTTCACTTCTGGCCTGCCAGCCACCAATGAATTTTGAACAGTGTGCTTCTGAAGCAGAGCAGAGTTGATCTGGAGAAGGAAAACAGTGTAAGTGTTGTGCAATAGGGGAATACAGCAGCAAGACAATGGCTGTCTTCGGGTGGAAAACCTTGCATCCTTGTGCATTCCTCATTTCCCAAGGTGGAATAGCTAGTTTAGCATAGTATTTTATTGTTGTAATTAGTTAATTTCTTGTACATAATTAAGTAGTTAGTTTGTTGTTGTAATTGTTTAATTAGTTAACTAGAATAGTTAATTAGTTGTAATTAGCTAGAACGGTTAATTAATTAGTTAATTAATTTGTTGTAATAATTAATTAATTAGCTTAGAATACTTAGTTTATTTATTTCATTTGGTTTGTAATAAATTAGTTAAGTAGTGTAGCTTATTCATTCGGACCCTCCTACGCGAGGGCATCAATGTTGTAATAATGTGTATGTTGTAATTGTTAGTTTATTTATTTCATTCGGTTTGTAATAAATTAGTTAAGTAGTGTAGCTTATTCATTCGGACCCTCTTGCGCGAGGGCATCAATGTTGTAATAATGTGTATGTCTTCCAACCTCACGTCTTTCTCCTTTTTATTTATCCACTTTTGATGGTAGATTAGGAGCATCACGTGTCAATTAGCATATCGCATATTTGCATCAATTCATTTGTATTGCATGCATCGAGGCTCGGTTCATCATTCTAACTACATTGCTAGTTCAATACTTCTTTGAATACGTTTTTAAATGCATGCTATGAAATTGCAGCAAAAAGCATGTTAAGTATCCGAGCCTACTTTAGTTGCATTATTGCATGAGTTGCATTAGCCATTTGGTATAGTTAGGAACATGCATTTTTCTAACTCTTTCGTGTTATCTTAGCTTGGAGTACAAGGTGAGTTTTGAGTGCTTTAGCATACTTGCATGAGTGTCAGTGATTACCATGACTAGCATGCTTGCCATGAGGCTAAGTGCTTACTTGTTGAACTGTTTGAGTGCCTGTGGATGGAGATTGTTTCTTGAATTGGAATGATTCAATGAATGTACGTTTAAGCCCACTTTGTCAAGTGGCAAATTCACAAACTTTAAGCCCACTTTGTTAAGTGGCAAAATCAAACCTTTTTCCAAAAAAAAAAACATGAAATTGAATTGTTCCAATCCCGGCAAACTAGTGCATACCTTGTGTATGCGCATCACATAGTAAATGCTTGCCTAATAAACTGGAACAAGAGCATATAATATTGATAAAAATCATATCATGATTAGTAAAGGCCGATCTTTGATCGGGCGAGCGAGGGTGCTCAAATGTATTCATAACCTTCCCCTCTTGTACCTATGTTCCCGAGCCGAGGCAACTTTAGTGATGACGGACACATGGCCTTTGGCACGAGTCATGGGTTTCCTAAATTTCCCCAAAACAAAAAATATTTAGATGGCAACTCTGTATCTGGCAAAGTAGTTAATTTTTTGCAATTTTATTCATAATCGATTTTCCAAAAGATTTGCCGAATTTAGACTCTTTGGTGTTTATCTATTTCATATTGCACTTGTGAGATTAGATTTAGAACCGCGGGAGTTCGAACTATAGGGCTTATTTCCAAGCTTCCGAAAGGGGGCACGGAATACCTAAACATGGAAAGGTTTTTGGACTATATAAAATCCTTATGGATTGGTTACTCTCTTTATAATTAAAGGAATTTTTTTCTTGAGATTTAATGGTGGTTGATTGCAAATTTTATTTTAAGCAAGGTTGTTTACTTCGCATGTTGGAAGCATTTTATATGTGTGTAATTGTTATAGCAATTTTTTTTTTTTTTTTTCTACATTGCTTGTAGTTTGATTAGCAATTTTTAAATTTCTTGTAAGTCTGGTACTTGGTTGGTTTTAACCTAGTTCATCCCCTAGAAAACTTAATTCTAAAAATTTTTTCTCAAGGACTAGGAGTCAACATGCTCTTGAAGGTTTTTCTAAGGATTACTAGCTTTTAAGTGGGACCAGTGTGACCCCTCCAGTCTTCAAGGAAACATTCATGAGCATGTTCGATTCTAGGGAAGTGGTGAGACTAGTTTTGAATTAAATTTCCAACTTTGGAATTTCCTAGTGTTGAGTTTAATTTATGGAATGCAAAATAGTGAAATTTTGTTGTATTTTTCAGAAATGGCAACTGTCACTAATGTTGCTGCAGCTAATGTTGGTGGGGATCAAACCCCCGGGGCAATTGGCTCGTCAACCTCTGCTGCTGTGACCTCCGTGGTCAACTCGATTACTGTGACCTCTGTGGTCAACCCTGTTACTATTCTTGATGTTCCAGGAGGCCCACTCAATCATCATGAGCACCCAGAGAAGTTCACAAGAGTGAATTTCAAGAGGTAATAGCAGAAGATGTTGTTCTACTTGACTACTTGTAGTTGGTTTTTCGTTGTTCCTTGGAGGGGTTTAGTCTCCTCAGATATGATAGCCCTACAGTCCCTACAGTTCGGACTCCCGTGGTTCTGAATTTGATTTCACAAGTGCAATGTGAAATAGTGAAAACACAAAAGAGTCCAAATCCAACAAATCTTTTGAAAATCAATTTTCAATCAAAAATGCCAAAAATGGACCGCATTGCCAGATTTCAAAGTCGCTACCTAAATATTTTTGAAAAATTTAGAAAACTCGTAACCCGTGCCATAGGCCACTTGTCCGTCATAACCAAAGTGTCTTGGCTTGGGAACTTACGTATAAGAGGAGAAGGTCATGTTTGTGATTCTTACATACAATATATGCTCTTGTTCCGATTATTATGCTATCTTTACTATGTGATGCACACAAGCATAGACTAATTTGCCCATTTTGGAATGTTTTGATTTCATGTTTGTTTTGAAAAGAGTTGTGAATATGTGCCACTTGAAAAAGTAAAGCTTACATGTACATTAATCAAATCATCCCAACTTAAGCGAAAAGGACTTCATCCACCAGCATTCAAGAGGTATAGCAACTAAGCACTTAGCCTCATGGTAAACATGCTTGATATGGCAACACCAACACACATGCAATATGCTAAAGCAAGAAACGCTCACCTAGTACTCCACCGAGGCAAGCCAAAAGAAATGAAACCATTAGAAAAATGCATGCTCTATTATGCAAGTGACTAATGCAACACATAAAAAATACAACTACGAGGTTCGATCTATTAACATGGCACATGGCTTAACTCAAAGCATGCAATTAGTGCATGAATTCGAGTAAGTAAGAAACGACAATATGGTTAGAACGATGAACCAAACCCAGTGCATGAAAAAGTGGATATTTACACATGGTAATGATATGAAATCAAAATATGGATGCAACCACCATAAGCGAGTAAATAAAAGGGAGAAAGAAATGGGGGTTGAAAGACACACAATATTACAATTTTACCCTCGCATGGGAGGGTCCGAATAAATGTCCTAATTAGCTAAATATTAGGTGTGGTGGTGTGGTGGTGACCATACCGACAAAGGGGTTGGCAGTCTGAGGTGTGGTGGTGACCATACCGACATCTAAAGGCCTTCCAGCTGCGCTACCGCTAGTAATCGAATTGGAACTACATGTGAAAGGCCTCTTGGGCTGCTCTTTCTCATCATTTATCAAACCCTGTCTCATCACATCCTTAATGTGAACTCCCATCTCTTGAAGATCAGCGAATGTGAATGAGGGCAAGATAATCATTTTCTGCAGCAACTTCCCCTGTAGGTTGTGGACTATCATTCTGATCTGGTCCTTTTTAGATGGCCGGGTCGTCATTATTGATGCCTTTGCCCTCCATCTTGTTACAAAGTCCGAGAAGCCCTCCTTTGGCTCTTGTTAGGTCGCTACAAGATCACGGGTGGTGACCTCGATCTGTGTGTTATATGAATATTGCATGACAAAGGCCTCAGCCATTTCATCCAGTTCCGTTTCACGGAGTCTTCCAACTTTACGTACCAGATGGCCGTTATCCTTGATAGGGTTCGGTCAAAGAGTGACAACTTCTGAAGTCTAGATAAGCCCATAGGCCGCAAAACATCCAAGAAGAGCTGCAAGTGGACTATAGGATTCCTTGAGCCATCAAACCGATCTGTATGCAGCATATTCAATCTGTCCGACAAGGTCACCACTGCATCAGTATAACCATCCTCTATATCTGGGATTGTATTCATACCCTGTGCCTGCTTGAAGAGCTTTTCTAGCTTGTTGACCTTCAAAGCAGTAGGGTTGACCTCAAATTCAAATGGCACCTCCATCTGGTAAACTGGTGCCTTGGAGGTCTAAGGTGGGATTGGCTCTGTCGGAATGCCCGTATTTTCCTGGACATTAACTATGATCTCGGGTGCTGGAACCCTGACTGGAAGTGGATGAGAAGCAGAAGCTTTTGCTTGTTGTGGTTGCTGTTGCTGAAGCCTATCTATCATTTCTGCTTGGCGGGCTACAATCTTGGCTTAGCGGGCTGTAGTCTCAGCTTGGCGGGCAGCATCTAGTTGCATAGTCTCAATAGTCTACTGGAGCTGACGAAGCATATCTTCCATGTTGACTAAGGGGTGTTGAGCTATCAGAGCTGGTGAACACTCTCTTTCTGGAGTAGAAGTAGAAGACTG
>NW_021025961.1:415221-513105 GCF_004153795.1 Camellia sinensis
AAAATATTTTCAATTTTGAAACCAGACCCTTTTCATCCCCTCTTCCAACCACACGACCAAATAAAATAAAACTTGTAATCCAGCCTCCAAGTAATGTGATATAATAAGATTTAGTTGTCTATTAGAATGGCCAGCTGTGCATGAGCTAACCATAAGTGCTTAGTTGGGTCTTTAGTCTACAAGTAGGCGGTTTAGGCTTATTATAATCAGTTTGTGACATTTTGAGATTGTATCTATTGAGCTAAGTGCTCTTTATCCCTAATTTCAGCATTTTCTCTCTTGTGGAATCCAATTCCTAAATTGGTTTCATCATTATGTCTCTACCTATAAGGGGTCTGTTTAGTATAGCTTCTCGTAAGTTGAAAGCTAATCATCATAACGAAGAAACTAAAAGCATCCTTCTCTCAACTTTTCAATAATCAATTTTTTCAGCTTATTTAATGTATTTTTGCCATATAAAATGTAAGTAGCTACACCGAATACTTTGGCACAAATTCTTATAATAAATAAAAATTATAAGTAGCCCCAATAAATGGCCTCAACTTTATATCCATTCTTATAAAAAAAATAAAAAAGTCATTTATATTCTTTTCATCACATTACACCTCATTTCATTTGCGTCTGTTTCGCTTTTCTAATAGCTGCTCCCTCAAGTCTACATGTTCAAAGAAGTTACATGCAACTATGTGCTAATTGAGAAAATTAATTGTGGTAATTTTTTTTGAAATACCTCAAGACACAGTGATGCAGGTAATACTAACACATGAGTTGCCACACATATTTTTACTAAGCACACCACTCTTATCATAACTGCAACAAAAGTGTACCCAAACGACCTAATCTGCTGAGCGCTGATCGAGCAAGGCAATTTGGAGCTTTTTGGAAAATAAAAACGTGCTCAAGCTCGAGCTGGAATCAAGCCCACTTCATGTGGGACCTTCTGGAGTTGAAACTCCAAGAATCCACCTAACCAACTCACTTGGGTTGTTATACATGCCAATACAAAAGTTGTACATAGTTTCTAAGAATCCCATACTTCTTTTAAGAATTAGAAGATCCACAACCTCCATATTTAAATTGCAAATGAAAATCTCATTCCACAAGTAATTTAGTTTAATCTTTCTACACCTATATCAATCTTTAAAATGGAGAGTAAATTAAAAATTTGGAAAAAAAAATGCAGAGAGTTTTAAAAGAGGGTTTAAATCTTAACCCTTGTTAATCCATGAGGATTTTCCTTTTTGTTAAACTTAAGAAAGATGATTTTGGTGGGGTTTCACCAAGGAAAATGGGAAATGTTTGGTTTTGATGAAAAGCCCTAGAAATTGGGGATTTTGGAAAATATGGAGATGCCAACGGATTTCTTTCTTTTCTTGTGTTAAGAGAATGAATTAGGGTAGATTTCATGATGTGTTTTGCAAAGTGGCAATCTTATTGATATATGAGAATGGAGAAATTGTTTTAAAAACTATTGTTAAATGCATGAACATGTATGGTTGTGAGATGGCAAGTTGTTGAGTACCATGGATCATGAGAAATGGAAATCTTGGAAATTGATGTTCGGAAACATTATTTA
This sequence comes from Camellia sinensis, assembly GCF_004153795.1. NCBI lineage: Eukaryota > Viridiplantae > Streptophyta > Magnoliopsida > Ericales > Theaceae > Camellia > Camellia sinensis. Next base: position 416,798 of record NW_021025961.1, read on the forward strand.
TAGTCTTGAAGGGACTCAATTGTTATAAATTTTGCATAATAAGAACACATTGCTATGTGTTGATAGCCTGGTTGTGTACATGGTTGTTTGTGAAACAAGATTAGATGGAGGGAAATGGAGAAATGTTATAATGCATCAGTTATTACATCATATGCTCATTTGATTTATTATTATCACTATTATTGTGCTTCTTGAATTGAGTTTGGAAAACGTTACATTGAGAACTGAATGTTTTGAATGGGAATTATTTTAATGTTATGGGGTAAATACATAGGTAAGTCCGGTTAGGAGGTGTAGATGAATTTGATAAGTTGGCCTGAGTGTCCGGGTGAAAGACCAAAAACACGCGCGGAGGAGGTACCACTTCCCTTTCGGTTAGCAACCGGTAAAGTGGGATTATTGGTAGTGCTTGTTGAGCCTACTTGCAGACACCGACCTAAGGATTACCTGTGTCATATTTACCACCCATATTGATTAAAATTGAAAGTTTCGGAAATTGTTGAGATTGCAAACTGTTAATGAAACTTGGTGTTTTTCAAGAAGAACATGAAATGAAATTTTCTTTAAATTGGCATAGCATGACATTTCCATTTGCATTTAACATTAAGAGTTTACATAACTGTATATACTTTGTAAGAATTCTCTACTGGGCTTTATGCTCACCCCTATGAGATTTTGGTGCAAGAAAAAACGTGGTGATCCCTCCAAGTTAAGGGCAAGGATAATTTGTGAAGAGTAAATAACTCTATTTTGTTGTGATTTAACTGCTAGCCAAGGGCTATTCTTGTATGGGTTCGAGAGGCCACTTTTGTGTAACCGGACTTAAGCCTTGCAAGTTGTAGCCCATGAGGGCATTTTATTTATTTTGAAACTTGACGCTCTACATGCTATAGATTCATGTATTCAACATCCTTGAATGTATAATTCGCATGTGGAATTTTTGTATGAAACCGGTGATTAATGATGTAAAGGTTGAAGGTTTCGTTATATTTATATAGTGAATGTTAAGTAAAGTATTTCATCTTGATGGATTATTTTCGGGGCGTTAGATCCCCTATCTCCTCCCAAACAATTATACATATACAATATATTTAAAAACGTGTCATATACAATGACTACCAAATTCACATATTCAACAATTTAATCAATTGTTATATTCAATGACATAGTTCATATGGCTAGTTTCAATTTACCTAGTTCTCATGCAGTTTCTACAGCAATTATAGCTATCCTCCACCGATAGCCCAAAATAGATACTTTCTAAACAGATAAACAAATTTATCAAATAGATAAATTGCCAAATTTTGCATAGGTGAGTGATTTAACAAACCCAACTACACCATTCAATTGCACGTCCTTCCAATTTCATATTTCCACATCAATCTCATTATTTATACAAAATAATTTATTCAATTCAAATTAGGGCAATTTTTCCCCTTTCCCAAATATTACACCCAAGACCAAATTTCACCAATCATACCCAAGCAATATCATGTTCAAGACCTCTCATACACATATGGTTCCAAATATTGAAAACCCCTCTTTCAAAAATCAAAACCCAAACCCTAACTTCACCCAATTCTCCCCAAATCCTGCTATTTATACAAAATGACAAATATCTAGGTTAAAACTCATATTAAAAGAGTAGAATATCCCTACCTCAAGTTAGGAGAGAAAAGGAGGAGATGGAGACACTTTAAGCAAGCCGTAACTAAGATCTATTCGGATCAACACGGAGCCCTCAAGGTGCTCTACCTTTTTAACCAAGGCTCAAGGGTGTAGAAATCAAAGGATAGAGGTCAAAATGTAGAGAGAAAGTGACCTTTAGGGAGAGGGAGAGCCGATCTAGGGTTTTGGGGTGAAAAGATACAAAAATCTGTGAAAAAAATGAGTTACTACGAACTGATATACGAGAGGCTCGCTCTAGTGAAGGAGTTGTCGCTCGAGCGACTAGACACAACAAGTGACCTCGCTCGAGCGCAAGAAGTCTCGCTCGAGCACAGAATGCAAAGCTTCAGGTCTGCCACAAACGCGGACGTACGCTCAAGCGCAAGAAGTCTTGCTCGAGCGTAATAAGCCTCGCTCGAGCGAAGAACTTCACTCTTCCAGAAAAGCTGCGTCTAGGAAAGTAACTTGAAAACCCTCAATACTCGCTTGAGCGAAGCAGCAAATTACACAAGGCTCGCTCGAGCGCAAAAAGCCTCGCTCGAGCATAGAGACCAAAATCTGGGCAACAACCATTTATACCAACTAACAACCAATCTGTTCCAAACTCACCCAACAAGTCCTAAAACTCAATTTCAAAGAATTAAAGGATGGAAACAAGACATAGACAACAATATACAATCAAAGAATCCGAGTCCAGAACACAACAAAGGTCGGGATAAAACCGGGATCGCTATAGTGCAATAATTGTACTACCAAAAAGGTTAGATTCCCCAAAAGGGACCATTATTTTGGGACGGAGGGAGTATTGAAATTTCTTAATTTTAAATAGTTAAGAAAATCACCGTTGGTTAGCTTCCATTTAACTTTTATTTTAGAATCTCACATCAAGAAAAGAAGGAAAAAGTGAATTGTTTCACTTATATAAAATGAATCTTATGCTCCCATTTATATAGGCAAAAGAAGATTTTTAGTGAGAAATCCTATAATCAATATGTTTTTTTTTTAATTTTAAACAATTAAGAAAATCTCCATTGGTTAGCTTCCATTTAACTTTTATCGTACAATCCCACATAGATGTTTTGATTTTAAAAATAATTTTGTATGAGATTTTGAAACTCTCATAATATTTAACTTTAAAATATTTGCAATCCCACATCGAGAAATAAAAAAATAAAAAGCAAGTTGTTTCACTTATATAACATGAATCTTATACTCTCATTTAATATTATAGTATTGTGCATGTTTTAATTCAAGATGGTTTAAATTTTAAAATAAAATTTAAAGGTTTTAATTAATTAATGTTGTTGTAAATTGGTTGGTCTTTTGACTTAACCGATTAAGCTAAATCGTTTTCGGTTTGACTGATTCACTGATTTAACCACGGTTTTAGCCGTTTTCCCAAAATATATTGCTTAGATTTGTTTGATTTGAAATAAACTAAGATTGACCTTATTAAAAATTGAACGAGTGAGATTGCTTGATTAGAAATAAACTTCTCGTCCAAACAACTGTTAACATTTATTTTACAATCCCACATCAGGAAAAGGAGGGGAAAAAAAAAGTTGTTTCACTATATAAACGTTATGCTCCCATTTAATATTGTAGTGGTGTGTATGTTTCAGTTCAAGAAAGGTTAAATTTTAAACTTAAAGTAAAATTTAAAAGTTTTAATTAAATAATTTTTGTATAAGTTAGTTGGTCCTTTGACCTAGCCGATAGGGTGAGCCATTTTCGATTTGACTGATTCGCTGGTTTAACTATATTTTTAGCGGTTTTATCAAAATATATTGGTTAAATTTGTTTGATTGGAAATAAATTAATGATTGACCTAATTAAAGATTAAACGGTTAAGATTTCTTGATTCTAAATAAACTTCCCGCCCAAACAATTGTTAACTTTTAAACAATTAAGAAAATCCTCATTTGCTAGCTTTCATTTAACTTTTATTTTATAATCCCATATCGAGAAAAGAAAGAAAAAATGAATTGTTTCATTTATATAAAGTGAATCTTATAGTCTCATTTATGTAAGTAATATCTCAAACTAATTTTTTTGATTTGCTTAATTTAAAACAATTAAGAAAATCCCGATTAGCTAGCTTTCATTTAACTTTTATTTTACATAATATAAAAAAATTAAATATAATTATCATATTTTTATTAAATAATATATTATTTTATCCCGTGCATGGTACGGGTGATATACTAGTAATAGAAGAATTGAGAGTGAAATATTTTGTTTATTTTTTCATAATTAGATTTGGAAGAAGAAGAAAAATCAAGTTCAAATTTAAAGATATACAAAAATAAGATAAATGTGGAGGGAAAAAAATCAAATAAAACTCTAATAATAGAAGAATTGATAGTAAAATATTTCGTTTATTTTTTAATAATTAGATTTGGAATCTTAAATTGGATTTGATCATATTTTTGAAGAATTGAGAGTGGAATACGTCATTTATTTTTTAATATTTAGATTTGAAATATCTTAAATTCGAATTCATCATTTTTGAGTTCTATATGCATATCCATATCTTTTCTATTTCAAAATTTATTTTTTAAAAATACAAAAAATGACTTTTTATAAGAAATTAGGAAAAATGTAAAGGAAAACTTGTAAGACTGTCAAGTAGGAGAGACAATCTCAATTTTGAATGAGAGGCCAGTTTAAAGAGTTTGGAAACTTTAAAGAGTACGCTACATTTATATATAGATAGAGTATAGATAAGTCCTCTTTGTTGAGACAAGTAAAAAATTGGAGGCTTTTATCACTCTTAGGCCTTATATAATTTTTTGAAAAGAAGTCAAGAGTTATTTTTCAAGTAGGCAATGTTTTGCCTTGGCATGCCAGCAATCCAACCTCCTAACTTAGCCAATTTTTGTGCAAACAATATATTTTGTGAACGGAAAATTCTCCGGTGTGCAATGCACACCATATGCAATCCTAGACAAAATTACTTAAGTATTTAACAACTTACATATGTGATTTCACAAAAATGCATAAATTGAATATAAATTCGCGTAAGTCTCATAAAAATTTATGCAGATTTGTATAATTAAGATGACAATGTTATCAGAAGGAGGGTAAGTGAGGAATTACGGCAGAAGGGTTGCCAATGTGCTGCTTTAATTGACAATGGTGAATGGAGGTTGGATCCCAATGATCAGAAGGAGGATGGTAGGAAATCAGGATGGATATCGCAAGAAGACAGAGGTGGTTACCATTTTTGTGGACAACATTCCTGAGTCCATGGATGCTAAAGGAATATTCAATCTTTTTAGAAAGTTTGGTGTGGTCAAGGATGTGTTCATACCAGGGAAGAGGAGAAGAGAATTAGGTTCCAGATTTGGTTTTGTTCGATATGATTGTGAGGTGGCGGCAGAGATGGCGATTCTGAAGGCTGATGGTTTGTGATGCGATAACAAGGCGCTGAAAGTTAAAAGAGCAGAGTTTCAAAAACCTCATGCTCTGGGCCACCAAGAGAAGGGGAAGATAAACAAAGGGGATGATGGCAGATTGATGCATCAGCGGCCTCAAAGGCAGGGTATAAGAGTTAAGCAATCATATGCAGAAGCATTAGTAAGAGGAGGAGCAAGTGAGAGTGAGAAGGTGGTGATTAGAGCTTATGAAGAAGGTAACGACTGGCTTTATCAAAGTTTAGTAGTGAAGCTGAGTAGCTTTTTAGCTGTGGAAGATTTTAAAGAAGAACTATATAATAAGGGAATGAGGGATGTGATTGTTAGGGATAATGAAGGAAGAATAGTAGTGCTAACTTTTAATTATGTTCAACAGATGCAGGAAGGAAAGGAACAAATAGACAAGTGGGGTAAGAAGTGGTGTGATTCAATTGAAGAGTGGGGGAAGAGCCAGTTTGAGGAGCAAGAGAGATGTGTCTGGTTAAACTGCTTTGGCATCCCAATCAATCTTTGGAGTGTGATAACTTTTAAAAGCATTGGTAGTCATTGGGGGACGGTAGTTCAATTCAAAGAAGATATTACCATCCCACAAAATTTTCAACATGGAAAAGTACGAGTAATCACAAGGTGCATGGAGTTGATTAATTCGGTAGTTTTTTTGGAATTCAAAGGTAAATATATACCAATAAGGGTCTGGGAAGAACTTCCAAAGTGTTTATTTCCTAGTCCCATTAAAAGCCGAGGGAAAGAGATGCTGCAGCTGAAATCCAAAGGTTGTGAGACTGTGAAGGTGGATCAAGTGTCTGGCAATGGTGGTAAGACAAAGTGTGCTTACAGAGGTACTGTAGCAAGGGAGAAGAAGGTGGTAGGTGAAGATGATGAGGTCAGTAGCGTTCAGGAAACAGTGGCAGGTAGATCAGATGAGATATGTAGGGGATATGATGGGAAGTATGCACCAGCCGAAGCTATCATAGAGGTTAGCATGGGAAATGGTATGGTAGGCATTGGGTCTAAAGAAGAGGGTATGCTTCAGGAGGTCAACTCACAACAGATAATGATGAGTAAAATTCAAAAATTGGATGGGGCTGTTGACAATACTGGACTTGTAAGTGCTGTGAATGAGCCGGAAGGGGTCGCACCCAAAATAAATTTGGAAGTATTACTTGAAGGCCTGCAGGTTGGGCCTGAGCCTAGCAGATTAAAAGTGGGGGTAGGCTCGGACTTGAGTGACTGTGTGGCCTAGTCCCAGCTTAGACCATCTGTGGCCCATTTCTCCCATATATCACATTCCAATATGGTCAAGAGGGCTGGGAAAAACACAAAGAGAAAGGCAGCAGCTGGTAATAAAGTTAGTATCTCATGGCAGAAAGGCATGAGGATAAAGAAAGGCATTTGTTCTGTAGGAGGCCATAGCAAACAAAAAAGCATGGTTGGAAGGCTTGGCTTTCAAAGAGGGGCCTTGTTCAGAACATCAGGAGTAGCAGCAGCAGCTGCTACCTCTTTGTCTACATCTCAGAGTCATGCAACACAAAGAGGAAAAATTTAATGGAGGAGGCACAAGCAACAGTGAAGATTGGAAAATTGTTGGGTTTGCAATGCCAAGGTTAAGAAGATGAGCTAGTCAACAAAATAGTGGAACTTGAAGAAAATGATCTACAAAGAATTGCAGGTGAGGAAGGGGCAGTCAGACTTTAATAGATTGCTAATAGGTGACTAAGAGGAAAATGTAAGTTTATTATGCAGATTTTATCTTGGAATGTCAGAGGGCTGAGAAGGCCACAAAAGAGTGGCAAAATAAAGAATTTGGTGAAGGATAGAAGAGTGGATGTCTTACTTTTACAAGAAACAAAAAGGAATTCAATGGAGGAGCATTTTGTGAGATCCATGTGGCCTTTTGAAGAGATGGCTTATATGATGGTGGATTCAAAAGGAAGTGCAGGGGGGTTGCTGTGTATCTGGAGGCCACAAGTTTTTCAGCTAAAAGACTACTGCAGCAGTAAGCATTTTATTATACTTTCAGGTACCTTGGCTCAAGATTTTGATTGTGTGATTGTTAATATATATGCTCCAAATGAAGTGTTGAAGAGGAAGAAACTATGGGACTCTCTTGTGTGCTTACAACCCCATTTTCCAAACCCATGGTGTGTGGGTGGGTGGTGATTTTAATGAAATCAGATTATTGTGTGAGAGAAAAGGGTGTTCAAGAAGAGAGAGGGGGATGAAGGAGTTCGATGAGTTTGTGGACCGGATGGAGTTGTCTGATCTGCCTATGTTAGGCAGACAATTCACTTGGTGTAATTCATTGGAAGGGGATAGGTTGAGTAGGATAGATCATTTTTTGTTAGATTCCCTATGGATGGAAAAGTTTTCATTTAATCAATGGGGCTTACCCAGAACAATTTCAGACCATTCTCCAATTTTGTTGAAGGAAGATGATAGGGATTGGGGACCTAAGCCATTTAAATTATTAATGCTTGGACATCGCATCCTACATTCTTGGCTGAAATCAAGCATATTTGGGAGGTCATGCAAGTTACAGGGTGGGTAGGGTATAGATTAATGAGGAAGTTATTCTCTCTAAGGAATCATTTAAGGGTGTGGAATAGGGAGGTGTTTGGCAATATAGACACTAAGCTGAGGTTAGCAGAACAAGAACTACATGCATGGGATCTAAAGGCAGAGACTAGACCTTTGGATGAGCTGGAAACAACAAGGAGAAGAGAGGTTAGAAGTCAGGCTTGGAAGCTTAGTAGGAACAAGGAAAGAATATGGCATCAAAAGTCTAGAATGTTGTGGGCTAGGTGTGGTGATAGAAATACTAGATTTTTTCATTTTATGGCAAGTAATAGACAGATTAAATTTGATAGATTCTGTTATGGGAGGATCCAACTCAGGTGAAACAAGCAGTGGTTAGCGATTTCAGAAAGCATTTTGCTGAAAATTGGACTTTCAGGCCACAGATTTCTGGACCTTTTGTTACAATTTCTTCAGAGACAGCAGTGGGTTTAGAAGCAATGTTCACTGAAGATGAGATCTGGGCAACTATTCAGGACTGTGATGGGAACAAGGCTCCTAGCCCAGATGGCTTTAACTTAGCTTGCATTCAAAAATGTTGGAAAATAATGAAAGGAGATATACTGCAAATGCTGCATGAGTTTCACACAAATGGTAAGCTGTCAAGGGGTGTTAACAGTTCATTCTTGGTGCTCATCCCCAAGAAGGACAATCCCATAGGCTTGGGGGACTATAGACCCATCAGCTTGGTTACCTCAGTTTATAAGATTTTGGCCAAGGTGCTATCTAGAAGATTAAAGAAGGCCCTCCCCTCTGTGATAGATGAAGTGCAGTCAGCTTTTGTCAATGGTAGGTATATCCTAGATGGGGTGCTAATAGCAAATGAAGTTGTAGATTGGTGGAAAAAGTCTAAGAAGAAAGGGATTATCTTAAAATTGGACTTTGAGAAAGCTTGTGATTCAATAAATTGGGAATTCTTGTTGGCAATGATGAGAAATTTTGGATTTGGTAACAAATGGATTAGGTGGATGAAAGCTTGAATTTCTACAACTCTGGTGTCAATTCTGGTTAATGGTGCACCTGCAGAGGAGTTCCAGCCACAAAAGGGGTTAAGGCAAGGGGATCCTCTTTCTCCATTCTTGTTCATTATTGCAGCAGAAGGGCTTAACCTGTTACTAACTAGGGCTAAAGTACAGGGATTATTTAGGGGTGCTACTATTGGTTCCAATGATGTGAGTGTCTTACATCTTCAATTTGCTGATGATGCTATTATATTCTGTAAAGGGGATAATGAGGATATTCTGAACATTAAAAGGGTGTTGAGATGTTTTGAAGTGATGTCTGGGTTAAGAATTAATTATCATAAAAGTATAGTGTGTGGAGTGGGCTTCCAAGAAGATCAAACTAAGGAGTTTGCTAAGGTTTTGAATTGCTTAACTAAGAAATTACCTTTCTCTTTGTAGGTCTCTCTTTAGGGGCCAATCCTAGGAAACAGAGTACTTGGAACCCCGTTGTGCAGAAGGTGAAGAAAAAGCTGTGCTCTTCGAAGAGGAAATTACTATCTTATGCTGGGAGGTTGACTTTGATCAAGGCAGTCCTTGCTAATTTGCCAATCTATTTTCTTTCTCTCTTTAGAATGCCTAAGGGTGTTGTTAAAGCCTTAGGCAAGTTGCATTCATCTTTTCTGTGGGGAGGGAATGTTAATAAAAGGAAAGTGCACTTGGTCAAATGGAAGGAGATCACAAAAAGTAAAAGTCAAGGAGGTTTGGGTGTGAGAAATTTAGGAGATGTGAATGAATGCTTGTTATTAAAGTGGTGGTGGACGTATGGTAATGAAGATACAGCTTTGTGGAAAGCTATGGTTTGTTGAAGGTATGGTAGGAATGGAGGAGGTTGGTTTCCAGCTCTGAACCTCTCAGGTGGGATGTCCACAATTTGGTTGGACATTGTGAAACTTCTCTCAGTTAATCAGCAATTGGGTGAGTTTTATGGTGATCATTTTAGAATTAAGGTTGAAAATGGAAGGAGAATCATGTTCTGGCATGATACATAGCTCAACAATAAAGACCTGCAGGTTCAATTCCACTGAGAAAAAGGAGACCCTTCAGCAAATCAGTGCTAATGAGAGTAATCTGGGGCTGTGGCAGCTTAAATTTAGAAGACAGTTATTTGTATGGGAAGTTGAGGAGCTGTAGAGATTGATGGATCTGCTGGAAACATCTACATTGGTGAGGTTTGATTGTGTTGATTCTTGTTCTTGGTTAGCAAATAGCTCAGGTCTGTTTTCAGTCTCTTCTATGAGAAAGTGGTGGGATGCTACAATAGGGACTGGTCAGGTTGTGCCTAAAGGGGTATGGGTTGGTTTAGCTCCGCCAAAAGTGTAGTTCTTTTGCTGGTTGGCTTGGAGAGGCGAAGTTAAGACTGCAACCTTCCTTCAGAGGATTGGGGTGCTACCTGTATTAGTAAATAATATGTGTGTGTTTTGCCAAGCTGAAGTGGAATACTTGAATAATGTGCTCCTGTTTTGTCCACTGGTTTGGAAATGTTTGTCTCAAATGGTAAGATGGAGTGATCAGGTTTGGGCAATCCCTGGATCAATTTAGGGCCTTTTACAGTGGTGGTCTGCTGGTAAGAGTAAGCACTTGGTTTCTAGATTATGGGAGATAGTCCCATCTGTTATGTTATGGTCTATATGGCGATTGTGAAATGAATGTATGTTCAAAGGGGCACAACCCATTTTTGATGATTTTTGTGATAAAGTGAAGGTACAGATTGCTCTGTGGGTAAAATGGAGTTTGGAGGTTGATTATTCAGTTGATGATATTGTTTTCAATTTCAATTAGATTAGGTTGTCTATTCAGGCCCTCTGTAATTCTACTTCAAGTCCTCTACTTCAGGATGTCTGACTCAGCTGCTTCAATGAGTGTTATTGGATGCTTCGATGGTGGCTTCAATGGTTTGGACTATTATGTTGGTGGGTTTGTTTATCAATGCATGGAAGCAGACCTCTGTTTGGTGTTGCAGGTGTGTTCTCAGAGTTGTTTGGCTGATGGATTGTTTTGTTGAGTGCTTATCAAATTCTTGTTTTCTGCTGTGAAATGAATGGAGATCAGTTCATATACTGATTAGAATTGCAGTTATTCAATTGCGTTGGTTATTGTTTTGAATGTTTGGTTTATTTGAATGGAGATCATGGCAGCATTTGCAATGGTTTTCTGTGGGGTGTTTTTTTGGTGGAATGCAACTGATGGGTATTTTTTGGTGGATGCATCTGTTCTAGTGAGGACTGCAATTGGTTTTCGGTGGTCTGCTGCTAGGTAGCTTTTCTGCTGGTCTGCAACTGATCTGGTCTGCTGTGCTGGTCTGGTGCTGCTGTGCTGGACTGGTTGCTGCTGTGTTAGGAGTTGATGTTGGATGCTTGAATGGTTGTATGCTGGTATCCTCGTTTGCTGGCTGAATGTGATGAATGTTAATGTGTTAGGTGGTTGATTGGGCTGTATGCTGGTCTATGTGCTGTTATGCGTTGGAGTTGCCTTAGCTGCTTTTTTCTGGTTTTTTTGTTTTTTTCTTCTCTGTCTATTGTTGTGGAAGCATCTTTTGCTCTCCTTTTTGTTGGTTCCTCACCAACTGGCGCTTGGAGCTTCGTATTAGCTCCAAGCTTCTCTTTATTGATGTATCTTATCATACCTTGTATGTTTTCATCAATAAAGATTTTTTTGTCGATCAAAAAACTTATACATTTTTTTTAAGATCACTTATGTAAATTCGTAAAAATTTACGTAATTTTGTATAAAGTAGCATATGATACGTATTACACACCAAAATATTACCCTTTTTGTATTCTGTTTTGTGTTCTAACATTAGTAGATCATAGTTCATTACTCAAAACGATCAGACATCATACATATTCCACAACAGGACGATGTAACAAATTGTTGGTTTTCCATGTAGTTTTTAAATTTTATTCCCTTTGTTCACACTCTATGGTGTCAACAGGACGATGTAACAAATTGTTGGTTTTCCATGTAGTTTTTAAATTTTATTCCCTTTGTTCACACTCTACGGTGTCAATAATTTCTATTCTTTATTTAAAAAAATTTCCAGGGTGATAGTTTTTTCACCAACTAGTTGCATTTTATTTTTCTTTGTTTTCCTTTGAGAAAATTACGTTAATAGTTCCTATATTTTAGTTTTTGTGTCATTTTGATTCTTATAATTTTAATTGGCTCGATTTTGGCCATGAATTTATGACTTTGTCTCAATTTAATTCAATTGCTTACAATTGTTAACATTTTTTAATGCAAAGATATGCACATAAGTGACATATGTCATATTTTTCAAGGCAAAAGTATAAACTTATTCAATTCAACGAGTTAAGTTCAACAACTTTAATGATAATTTTTATAAAAAAAATACTGAAGGCGTTATCAATTTAATCAAATTGACACAAAATCTAAAATTAATGATTAAAATTAAGCTACCTGAAAGTGTTAGGACTAAAATGACATAAGAACAAAAATTAAGAGACTATTGGTATAATTTGCCTTTTTCTTTTCTCATTCTATTCTAATAACGCTATCTTATTGATGATCAGTGTAATAATACTACTAGATTAGTTTTTTCTATTAATTATTCACATTATACGGTGTCATGCTCTGTGAAAAAAAATCTGAAGCATAATCAAATGATTTTATCATATTGTTTTTAAAAAAACAAAATGAATATAAATGACAACCACATTTTATGACAAATATGTTGAAGCCATGTGATTACAATTGACAATTATCATATCAATTTGATTTTTTTTTTTTTTTTTGCTAAACTAAACTCAGAAGATGAACAACTCAAGTCACCAAATTGGACCCATATCAGTTTCTCGGATTCAAACAACATCATTCAATGTGAAAAATGGACTGAAGAGGATCTTTTCCAGCTCAAGCTTTCCATAAAGTGTTATTTTTACTTAGCTTCTCTGACTTAATGGCTGCCCTATAGGTGAATTTAAGAAAATGCTAACATGCACACCCTTATCCTAAAAAAGTTATAAATTTTTATGGTAAAAGTCACTTAGTTTGTGGTATTATGTCACTTTGTAGAAAAAGTTACAAATAAGCAAATCTATGATATACAATTGGAAAAAGAGAAAGTCATAAGTCATTATAATTATGTTATGAATATTATAATTATGTTATAAACGGTATGGTGTACATGGCAAGACTTGAGTCATTTGGCACTAGGCAAACAAATGAAATTAGGTTATTTATACATAATCACTACACACACACACACACACACACAAAGTTCCTTATACTACAGGCTTGAAAAAAAAAAAGAAAAGAAAAAGAAAGGGTTATTGGGTAAAACGTTAAAAACTTGTATTTTTTGTTTTTATTTGCTAAATTTATTTACATAAATCAAGACACGAAGGTATCATTACAAAAATAAAAAATAAAAAGATAAAAATATGATCTTATTAGTTTATGATTTAACAAAATTCAAATTACAATAAATAAATAAATAAATTTAAAATTATAATATCAAATAAAAATTTGAATCAATTATAACAAAGTAATAGTTAAATATCATTCTTACTCTATTTTTAGATGCAAAATTATTAATTAAGCATTATATAAGAGTCCTTTTACTTTAGATTGTGAACTTAGATTAGTTAAAAAGAGTATAGTTACAAAATGAAAGATATTGTAACACAAAAAGTAAAAGGTTTGGTAGGTTTGCTTTGATGCCCGCCAAGTGTCTCGGATTTACTTTACAATATACATACATAGAAGAAAAGGCAAATTATATCAGTCGTCACTACATTTTGTCATTTGTGTCATTTTATTCTTTACACCTCTTTGTGTCATTTCATTCTTTACACCTTCAATTAGCTCAAATTTAACCGTTAATTTTAAATTTTGTATCAATTTGATCTAATTAATAATATCGGTAGTATTTTTGATAAAAAAATTATTACTAAATTGGTTGAGATTAACTCACTGAGTTAAGTAAGTTTATATTTGTAACGACCCAGATATATATATATATATTTTTTCTTTTTTAAAAATCGTTAAATAATTTAATTGAATGGTTGTTGTACCACGTGGTTAGTAATTTTTTTAATAATTAAAAAATCATTTGTAAATTGGTTCATGATAATTGAAACACAATTTTTAATTTGTTATACAAGTTTGGGTTGAGATTTGTGTCTCTCAAATTGGAGATCTTACTTTTGTGAATTTTTAAAAATAGGTTTACAGCTCAGATGCCTTTTTATGAAGTGTTTATACATGAGCATAATAAATGTGGTAAAAAATTCAGATAAAAAATCTTACAGATGAATTTTTTGAAATTCTTGGATTGAGTGATATTTGGATTGGACTGCTGTGTAAAATTTGGTGCAAAAATGGTTTGATTTTGTATTTTTTTTTTAAATAGTTTTCGATCTCAGAAAATTATAAACATTTTATATATTGTTTCCATATGAGTCTAACATGTTAGGAAAAAAATTCAGAATAAAAGGATGAGTACTTATTTTACGAAAATTCACGGACTAATTAGTGTCCAGCTTGTGTTAAAGCAGAGTTTTGGTGCTGAATTTTGGGTGTTAAGACCATGATTTGAGATAAAATTTGTTGGACTTAGTTTTATATATATATATATATATATGGACTGTGTTTGGCTTATGGGTGAAAATTTAATCCAAGAACCATGATTTAGAATCAATTTAAGTTGGATTTGTATAACTCATGCTTAACTCTTTAGTCCTTTTTAATTATGTGAACCATCTTGAGTCCATTTAAAGTATTTTGTATTCTAGTTTCAATTTAAAATTAATTTAAAATTATTAAATGTCATTGATTTTAGACCCAATTGATTAAATTATGTCTCATTCGTTATTTCATGTTATTGTTATTATAAGAAAATTTTTGAATATTTATGACATGTATCATTTAATTAAATTTATATTTTGTGGTGAGAAAAACCATAAGATTTTATAATCTATGATACCAAATCCTATGATATTGGAATAATATATCTTCATATTTATATATAAATATACATAGATATCTGTAGTAGATATTTGAAAAAAAAAATAATAATAAAATAATTATTGAGAGGAGCATTTCCCCTCTCCTTTTGTTTTTATTTTCTTCTTGTTTTTTTTTTCTTGAGTAGAACACTCCTCTCTCTTTCTCTACCCTTTTCCCTCTCGGCTCTTTGTTTTTCTCTCTCTATCAAAATTTTCACTATTATTGCTCAAGCTTTGAGCTTAGAGAGAGAATCATTAGAGATTTTTCAAAATTTTGGAGAGCTCGTCACATTCTTCACAACAGTAGTCTCAAATTCTTTGTAGCGATCCTGATTTTGCATTCGAAATTGCTTACGGGAAAGTGCATTTCACACTCGAGAGGACCATGTTATATCAGTTTGTGAATCTGATATTTCAGATCAATTTTATATATCTCTCTCTAAAAACCCTTTCCTCTCCCTTCTCTCTACATTTTCCTACGCTAAATTAGATCAAAACCTTGATTTCTCAAGATCCATTAGAGTTCTGCCATAAGTTCTTCATCAAAGTTGGTTAACTTCTCGAGGATTTCGTTGTGTCCGATGAAGATTGAGTTTCGACACCGTTGATTTTGGGGGTTTCACCTCATTTCTTCTTCAAAACTGGAGGTAGGGATTTTCTTAGAGTTATATATATATATATTTGCAAAATCTATATGATTTTCGAAATCATCTTTCGATAGCTTTGAACATTGATTGTCGATTCAAGAAGTTGAGCGATTTTGAAAGTGGGTTTGTCTCTTGTTCTTTTAAAATGATCTTATGGGTTTTGATCATCGTTGATTGAAGAAAATATGATTTTGGAAAATTTTCTTTCAAAGGATTTGAGTTGTATAGTTTTGGTGAGAAAACCTAGAATTTGGAGATTTTTTTTAAAGAGACTGAAAATCCATGAATGATATTGTTGTATTTATTTTGTGTGTCAAAATAAATGGATGTTTGGAAAATTCTTTTTTATATTTATATAAATGATGAATTTCAGGGAATATGAGAATTGTTGTTCATTTTGGAAATTATTGTTCAAAACGTTGAAATAGTCTTAAAATGAATAATTGTTGAGGATACTTGAGAAGAGGGAATTGTGTTATTCCTTGGATGATGAATTGGAATAAAAGTATTTATATTCATCTTGTGTTATTGGCATAACAATTCATTTGATTACATTAAACTTTGAAAGTTGATTTGAAAACTTGCATTGAGAAAAGATTGTTGAGAAACAAGTTTTCATGAAATAGTTCTAGGGTAAATACATTGGTAAGTCTTGATAGGTGGTGTAGATGATATTGAATAAGTTGGCCTGAGAGTCTGGGGTGAAAGACCGAAAACCCGCGCAGACAAGTGTCGAGCCTTCCGGTTAATACCGGTAAAAATGACAATTTGGTAGTACTTTTATAGTCTACTTGCAGACACCGACCGAGGGATTACCAAAGTCGTATTTACCGCCTTTGAAATAAATTGTTATGTTTTGAACAATTGAAATTGCATGACATCATTGAGCATGATGGTTTTCAAAAGATGAAAAATGTGATTTATCTTTAAAAAGGGACATAGCATGGCATGTGCATTTCATCTCTTGAGACTTGTATAAAATGTATATACTTTGTTAAGGATTTCCTACTGGGCTTTATGCTCACCCTACAGGATTTTTGTGCAGGAAAAAATGTGGTGATGCCACCTAACTAAAGGCGAGGAAATGTGTGTTGAGAGTATGAGACTCTCATTTTGTTGTGACTCTGTGTGTAAGCCAAGGGTTGTATGTGTGTGGGTAACCATTTTGGGTAACCAGGCTCAAGCCTTGGAAACTTGTAAACTCTTGGGAGTATTTATTTGTTTATTTACTTGTTGTTGAATTAATGTATTGTTGCAGGAAGAACTATTGTATCATGTAATGTAAGTTTAGAGATTTATATTTGGTTTTCCTTGAAAGAGCCATGATTGTTGCATTAACATTTGGGCTAGAAATTTGGGGCGTTTCATTCTTGATCTGACGAAATTTACATATTTGAATTTGCTTATCTCCATGCTTTAAGGTAGAGATTTCTTTGATTCTCTTCAATATATCACTATAGATTGATATGTGTTATATTGTAGAACTTCAAACTCCTTGGTGTAATAGAATGTGTTTGACTATTCGATTATCATAATTGAAAACCTTGTTAATCGATATTTGTGTCTTGGATAAGACATTACCATAATCGTTGGATGAGATTGGATAAAAAATTTCAAATTTGAATAGTTTTTTATCCGTAATCTTCACTTTTTTATCATTTTCTCTCTCCATACCTTGAATCTTGATGTGAGGCCAGAACCATTGGAAATATTACTTTCGGGGCTTCGATTTAGACACAAAAACGACCCAAAACGAAGTCTGGACGAGAGAGTTATACCCATTCAAAGTTTACGAATCTATACTACGTGCATGGTTCACTCGAGTGGTCCATAGACCCTTCCAGTTCTATTTTTCAAAATTGTCTGAGTTACTACAAGCCTTGATTCACTGCTCGACCGGTCTGTTTGAGAAAGTATTGATACTGAGAGATTTCATTCACCACTCGAGTGCAAATTTGACCGCTTCAGCAGTCTGTTCAGGATCTAATATTTAAAAAATCACTTTTGGGACAAATCTATCTCATTTTTTTTCACTCTCTCTCTTCTCTCTTTCCTCCATTTCTGAAAATCCTAAGCTTTCAAGCTTGGATTTCATCTACATCCACTAAAAATCTCACCTTAGTTCCTTATACCAAAACGTAGAGCACGATGAGTGCTTTCCTTTAATCTGAGCGGATCGTGTTTTCGTCAAAATTGGATTTCCAGGCTTTCTTCTCTTCTTGTTTGAGGTAGGGATTTCCTTACTTCTTTACAATACCTTGTTATAGATAGACTTGTGGTACTTTTCTATTGTATAAAATCATAGATTGAAAAGAGATTTGTGAAAAGCATGTAGATTTGGGTAAGGGTTTTGAATCCAAGGAATGAATATTGGGTTTTAATGTTGATTATGATAAAATGATGACAATATGATATGATTTTGATGATTATAACAAAAAGCCCCAACTTTGTTTATTTAATCATGTTGAGAAATAAGATTATTGCTAAACTCATGGATTTGAATCATAATGATTACCGTGAAAAAAGATGGGATATAAGAAGATAAATAAGAAATAAGTGTTTTGAATTTGTTTCATTGTAGTTATAATGATTAGAGAAAAGTGGATTAGGTTTTGGAACTAATAAGAAAATGGTGAATGTCTATGTAAATTGAGTAAATGAATAATGATCATGAGATTTTCATTTGTTTCATTTCATGAGAGTCATGCTTGATTTTGCTGTCCTTGGCCATCGGTAGAGGATGGTATTGATTGTTATAGAATAGGCCATGAATATTTTGTGTAAATTATTTGTGTATTGTATTGGTACCCGCGTAGAAAGTTAGATGCCCATGTGCCTGATCATGTGATGACGATAAATGTAGGAAACGTTTTGAGGTGCCCACGTGCATGATTAAGTAAAGACGATAAATGTGAGAAATGTGTTGAGGTGTCCACATGCCTAGTCATGTGAGGATGATAAATATGGAAAGATGCTTGTTTGAGTGCCCAATTGCCCATCCGTGTAAGGACTGAAAATGTGGGACTATTTTAGTGACTTGTTGTAGTCAGTATTTTGAAATAGATTGAAAAATGCCCAATTGCCTTCCGACACATGGTGAAACCTAATGGCGTTGAGAAATTGTTTTTATCAAAATATGACAAATGACTAGTAAGAGTAAGAAAAGAAATGAATTATTTGGTGATGTTAAAAATGGATATGTAAGTATATGTATGTTGATTACATATAAAGGACACTTTACTAATATACATATAACATTAAACATCATGATCATTTTTATCTATAAGGGATTGTTGTTTATAATCTTTGTAAATCCTTACTAGAGCTTTGTGTTCATCTATGTTGTTTAAAAATTTTGCAAGTGCTGAGTCGGAGACATCTACAAAGAATCAAAAAGTTATTTTGTGGTGGTTGATATATATTAATTAATTGTTGGCGAAGTGTCCATGTATTGGAAAAGAATGTATTTTTGTTCATAATAGTTATTTATTCTGTACCGTAAGCCTAAAGGCATGTATTGTAATATTTTGTATTCATGTATTTCATCATTTGTGTAATACGAGAGAGAACTATGATGACCTCGACATGCGTATAATTTTTAGACATTATTTTATTGAGCATTATTGCATAATTATATGTTTATTGTTGTGCATATCTGTTGATCCCTGAAATATCTGTTTAATTGCCGCCATAGAATTAGAAATTGAGAGCCTTAATGGAATCATAAATCAAAATTGACTAACCCAAAAGGCAAATATTTAGAATCATATGGAAACTTTAATTTAAAGTTTGATTCGAATCAAAATAATTAGAATTGATTAAACTTAAGTGTAGTTAACTAATCTTAATCACCTTTGATTAGTCTAATCTAATCCATCATATATATATATAGATTAAATAGACTTAATCATCTCTGCAACCTCCCTCATTTCTTTACTTTCTTTGATTAAGAATTGTCTTAAACACTTAGTTGTTGTTCAAGGCATGAAAAAGAGACCTTCTATGCTTAATGGTTTAATCTCTTCGGAGGTTCATTACTAGGGCATTACATCTCTCTCATGTTAAGCACAACTTCTTGTTTGACACTACTCTTTATCGCTTTTTGCACTTAGTGGACATAGTTATCACTTTTGGACAAAATGAGGAAAAGATAAGAAAATTGCAAGGTAATGTAAAAGAGGCTAATAAAATTTGGTGTAAAAGAGGTAAAAGAAAGTAATAAAATCGAGTCAATTTCAATTGGACGTTATATTGAACCTATTGCGTCTTGAATCATTATATACTTTTTAGTGATGTTTAGTGATTCAAGAAGCAATGTCCATCCCTTTCCTTGAGGTAACTCCATGATAGGGAGGAGATGTTGTTGGTCTTTCATTTCATTTTATTGAGCTTTTGTTCTATCGGTTCATAGATCATCACGCAACAAACTTGCGACAATAGATGATTTGTGACCCGAATCTACTCCTTCCTTGATCATCCTCATGATAGAGAGGGGTAGGAAGGATAAACATCCCCGAAAATGCTCTGTTTTTGCTATGTTTTGATTCTGTTGTAATAAGCCAGTTCCAAAAGCAGTGGTCGGCCGACCACCACTCTATCCAGCCAACCACTTTCCAAGGCTGGCCGGCCATATTTTTCTGTACAAGCAGTGGCATTTTTGTGGCAGAATAGAGCAGAAACTGAGGCCAAAACAGAATAATTTTCTGACAGCAAACAGAGAAGTTTCCAGGAGGATGTTCTCGGTTGTGCGCTCGTGGCTCCTCGCTTCCAGTTCCATTAGTTTAGTGCTTTAATATTAGTGTGCTGTAATTAATTAGTTAGCTTAATTTGGATGTGTAATAATTAATTGATTTAGCTTATTAATTTATTTGGTGTTGTAATAATTAGCTAATTAGGACATTTATTCGAACCCTTTTGTATAAGGGCATACTTGTAATATTTGTATGTCTTCCAACCCTCCATTCTTTCCCTCTTTTATTTACTCGCTTACGATAGTTGCATGTAGTATCATGTTTTGGTTTGATATCATTACCATATGTAAATATCCATGTTTTGCATGCATGAGGTTCGGTTCATCATTCTAACATTGTTATCATTTCCTACTTACTTGAATACGTGCGCTACCTCATGCTTTGAGTTAAGCCATATGACATGTTAATAAACCGAACATAGTAGTTGCATTTTGTATGTGCAGCATTAGTCATTTGCATATTAGAGCATGCATTTTTTCTAACTATTTCTTCTATTTTGGCTTGCCTTGGTGGAGTACTAGGTGAACATTTCTCACTTTAGCATATTGCGCGTGTGTTTGTGCTGCCATATCAAGCATATTTACCATGAGGCTAAATGCTTATTTGATATATTTTTTGAATGCCTGTAGATAAAGACTATTTTGCTTAAATTGGGATGATTTGATTAATGTACATATGAGCTTACTTTTTCAAGTAGCATATTCACAACTCTTTTTCAAACAAAACATGAAATCAAAGCATTCCAAAATGAGTGAAATATTCTATACTTGTGTGCCTCACATAGTAATGTTTAGCACTAATAAATCAGAACAAGAGCATATGATGTACATAAAAATCACATCATGATTAGTAGAGGCCAATCTTTGATCGGGTGAGTGGGGTGCTCAATTGATGACCTTCCCCTCTCATACCTAAGTTCCCGAGCCAAGACACTTTGGTTATAACAGATAAGTGTCCTTTGGTACGAGTCACGGATTTCTTAAATTTTCCAAAAATATTTAGGTGATGACTCTGAAATCTAGCAATACAGTCCGTTTTTGACATTTCTGATCGTAAATCGATTTTCCACAGATTTGCCGGATTTGGACTCTCATTTGTGTTTTTCTGTTTCACATTGTACTTGTGAAACTAGGTTCAGAACCACGGGAATCCGAACTGTAGCTCTATCGTATCCAAGAAGACTAAACCCCTTCAAGGAGCATGAGAAATCGGCTACAGTTTCTGGCGACTTCGCTAGGGAAATTTGAGAACTTGACTCGGACTTCATGATGTGACATTTTATTTACAGATATATGTTCTTTTCATTTGCATTTGCATTGGTGCTTCTAAGTCAATGTGTTTTCCATCTGTTATTCCTGGACGGTTTGCCGGAGGCTTGCCTAAAAGGCTTGCCAAAAGCCTAACCGGTCGTGGGCTCTACCATGTTGGAAACACAACCCTTGGATATGGATTACCATCGTACTATTTGATCCTCCTTTCACTTCTTAGTGTTAGGTGTGAGAAGTATATTAGGTAGTCTTGTTAAGATATCCCTTTTGACCAATTGGCCTAGCTGCATATAGTAAAACCATAGTAACTATTCCAACTTAGGACAGGATGCTCACCTGTATGCAGGATTTGGTGAAACTGCTTGCTTGAAGTAGTGAAACTCTAGATCATGCCAAATCTAAGATAGGGTAACCCTACCTCCTCATAGGGGTGTTTTGGCTCTCTTTACCTAGTATGTGCTTTACAGTGAAACTGTACAGGAATGTTCATATCAGTGGCACAGTTGGTATCAGTTTGTGGGGCAGAATTCAGTTTGGAGTACAGTCCTACAACTTTGATCCTATCTGTTCTGATGGAATCTTAACTGAGGTGCTGTCCGATTTCTGATTGTTGTTTTTTCTTTATTTCTTTTTCTAGGTTGTCTAAAACCATAGCTTTAGAAAATCCTGATATCCCCCGAGTACTTTGGACCCGTGTCAGAAGACTTTGTAAGATCAGAGATCTTGTTCGGGGACAACCAATGCTTGCCTCACTATCACTAGTTGCAAGGTGAAGAACAGTCAGGCAGGGTTCACCCGTCAGTTATTTCAACAATCACCCCTCAGCTCACCTACACTCGGTTCACCTCAAGCACAGTCACCTACTCCTAGAATGGCTCAGTATCCCTCATTAGATTTGGAAAACTTGCTAATCCGTCTGCAGTAGTTGGTTGACACACTCCAGCACGACGTGGCCCGTCAAACTGAGGTCATGACTAGTTTGCAACAACAACAATAGCAGCCAACTGCAGCTTTTGCTTCGCATGCACCTAATGTGACTATCCCCATACTCGGCACCACAGCCAATGCTACTACAGTTCAGGATCTAAAAGCTGAGGGAGTTCCAACTTTTCCCGTCCAAGAAGACCTAATCCCAGCACAGACATCTAGAGCCCTAGTGTACCTAACTGGGGCACCTTTTGAATTCGAGGTTGACCTGACCATGCTCAAAGTCAACAAGCTGGAAAAACTATTCAAAAAGGCATAGGGGGTTAACTCCATTCCGGATATAGAGGATGGATATATTGAATCTGTAGTTACTTGTCAGAATGGTTCAAAATGCAGCATATTGACTGCTTCGATGGTGCCAGAGACCCAGTGGTATATCTACTTCTGTTTTCAGATATCCTACGACCAATGGGTTTAACCAGATTGCAGAAGTTGTCATTTTTTGGCCGAACAATGTCAGGAATAGCCGTCATCTAGTATGCTAAGTAGGAGGACTCTATGAAGTAGAACTGGGAGGAATTGGCCGAGTCTTTCATTGCTCAATACTCCTACAACACGTAGATCGAGGTCACAACTCGTGATCTTGAAGCAATGCGTCAGGAGCCAAAGGAGGGTTTCTCAGAATTTGTAACTAGGTGAAGGGTCAAGGCATTGATGATGGCTACCCAACCCTCATAGAAGGACCAAATCAGAATGGTTGTCCTGAATCTTCATGGCAAGCTGATGTAGAAAATGATTGTTCTCTTCTTATTCACATTCAAAAAACTTCATGAAATAGGGGTTCAGATTGAAGATGCAGATCATCACTGATGACAAGGAGCCGGCCAAGAGGCCTTTCGTTCGCAGTTCCAATGTTGGCGGGGTAGCACAGTTGCAAGGCCGTCAGAAGTGAGTGTTGTCACCACAACCAAAATTGCCGACCCTTTTGCGAACATGAGCCCACAAACTTCCAACCCTACTCGACCTCCAGATAGAACTTTTAACCAGCTCTACATGACTCGGTCTCAAGCCATGTAGGTGTTAATCAAAAAGGAGCATCTGAAACCCCTAGAACCTTGACCACTTCCCGACCCTCTTTTACTAAAGCACGATCCCACTAAATACTGTGCTTTCCATCAACAGCACAGCCATGAAACGGACTGGTACTTTCGCCTACATCATGAGATTAAAGATCTCATCGACAACAAAGTAATAGTTTCACCCCAAAAGCCAAAGGTGACCACCAACCCACTCCACATCCACAACCAAGTCCCCCCACCCAGAAATATCAACCTCATCCATACACTACCACCCACCTTTGACCCAAGTGTATATATCACCCCCTCCTACCTACCAAAGCAGGTAGTGTTCATCCCCAATAGCACAGACCTGGCATGATGAACACATCCAACCCATAACCTAAGCCTCACAAATCTATGGTGACAACATCTGAAGAAGAGAAGGTTTTGACCTTAGAGAGAGGTGCCGGTCTGTCGCTAGGAATTCCTGGGAAATCATCTGAGAGGGTGTACGACCCAAGCCACTACATTGTTCCCATTACTCAAACCAAGCTTGAGGTAGTACTGTCGACCTTAGTGGACATTAATGTGGTTAGGGAAGACAACCCAAGCCAAGGGTTGAATGATCTTATGAATCTGGAAGAAGATTTGGACAACCTATAATTCTTCGAGGAACAGGACCAAGGCAATGTGCAGATCAGTTGGCTTGATCTGAGCCTATTGACTGAAAACAAGAGATGGCTAAGTGATGACTGTGACAAAGAAAAGAAAATCAAAGTTAAACCAGAGAAAAAGAAGGTCGTGGTAGCTGCGGTAGCCGAGGAAGTCAAAGGAAAAGAGAAAATATTGTAGAGCAGTAGTACGAAAAAACAAACCCCAAGAGTTGGGTGTTGTTAGAATTACAGACACTGAACCGGAAGCTGTATTGGGGCAGTTTGAGCAAGAGAGGATCGAAGGTAGTTAGAAGACCACAACATCTTGTCACCTTGAGGGGGATAATTGTACTATGAAAGTGATACAAGTTAAGCTGGACAATTGTTTATCAGCAGCTGAAGGTCAGTGGTGAGAGGATAGCGATTTGCATCTTGCCCACACAGACGAAGACTGGGAGAACATATCCCGGATAGTACCTGGTATGCAAAGGAAATAGACCATCTAACCATGAGTGGATGGTATTTCAAACCTCCACATTTGGATCAAGCCGAACCCTCAGGAAAAGACCAAGAGGTTGAGGAGGAAAATGAGAAGAAGCTGGAGGAGGAGCTGGTCCTGAAACAACTCAAAAAGATTCAGGCTGACATTTCTATTTGGGGCCTCTTGAGGCTTTGCGAGTACACCGACAAGCAGTATTGTCGGCGATAGATAAGGTTAAATTGTCCATGGATACTATGCCAGAGCAGCTCGTTGGTCTAATCTTCCTAAGTAGCACCAAGCCTATGCTCACCTTCTTCGATAAAGAGCTGCTGTCGGAAGGATCGGCTCATAACAAGCCACTGCACATATCTTTCAAGTGCAGACAAAAGTGGGTTCTAGTGGTTTTAGTGGACACTGGCTCTGCGATCAATGTCTGTCCTTCTTGTACCGCCTATGTGATAAACCTGAAACCGACAGATTTTATCCCTATAGCCTAGGTGGTCTGGGCATATGTACGAGCAGAGAAGTTATGGGGATGGTGAAAATACAAGTCCAAGTGGGCCCTTCTGAGCAAGAGATTAAGTTCTGTGTACTTGATGTACCAGCTATCTTCAACCTGCTTCTGGGGAGGCCCTGGTTGCATTATATGAAGGTTGTGTCCTCTACCCTGCATCAGATGCTGAAATACACTCGTGAGGGAGGAATGGCCTCCATTTTTGGAAATTCATCTATGCATCCACCACTAGAGGTAACTACACCGCTCTTGGAAACCAATCATGGTAATGAGGATGTATTTCTTTCGAGATTCACTCTGGCGGAAGCCTAGGTAGTACAGACAATCTTAGCCGAGGTCAAAGGCATGTATGGCAGTGCTTAGTCTGTTTACTTCATGAACAAATTGTGGCATATTCCAGGAATAGGGCTTAGAAGGAGCGGGAGAAAAGGTGTTGCGGTGCCAGCTGAGGTGCCACATAATCCACATGCTTTTGGGTTGGGCTATGTGCCCACCAAAGAAGACTGGAGAATAAAGGGAGAAGAGATAAGAAAAAAGGCCAAAGCAAAAAGGGTCGGTAAGCACTATGAGGTGATTCACAAGCCAATCTAGGGAACGTTGAATGGGCGCTTTGTCAAAGAATGAGAGGATTTCTCCTTCTACCGCTTTCCTGAGCCTTGGGTGGATTCTTCAACAAAAAGGTGTTTCTCGAGATTTGAAATCTTCTTTGACCACCAACTTCAAGACAGTGATGAAGAGAGGGGTGATTCAAGTATCGAAGCTGACTAGAGCAAAGATGACAATTCAGACAATAGTGAGGTTCGAGTAGGGGCAGCACTGGCCAATCTCTTAACAGATCCTAAGACCAATACGGAGAACTTGGGGGATATCTTTACTTTCTTTATGATTGAATAGGAACTGGTTATGGAGTCCACTAGTTGCATTCTGGACGTGTTGAGGGCTCCACACCTCACTTGGCAGTTGAAGAAGGGCTTTATCTCCAATTCTGAATCAGATGATGAGCCGAAATTCGATTCCAACGAGTCTGTTAAGTCAGAATCAGATTTGAGTCAGTCTGAGGAGTCTGAGTTTGGCACTTCCGAGAGTGGTAACCCGGATGCCAAAGTCCTATCTAGGTCCTCTTTTGCTTTCTCTTTTGAGTCTATTGTAACCGAGGAGCCAAAACTTCTGAATGAAAATACTGCAGATTCTATTTACTTCTTTGTGCTGTTGATTTATTGCATTGACCAAGATTTTCAAAATTTTATGAAAACAAAGAGAAAGAAATTCCTCAGGCTTTGAAAAAATTGATTAACTGAAAGGATGAGAGGCATGCTAAGCCCTACATAGATGAAATCATTACAATTAACGTGGGTAATGATGAGGATCCCCGCTTAGTCCAATTCGGGTCCACGTTGTCTTCAGAGGAACGCGAGCGTTTAACCGCTTTACTAAAAGATTTCAAAGATGCTTTTGGTGTGGTCGTACGAAAACATGCCTGGAATCGATCCTGAGATTGTTCAACACCGAATCCCTCTTGAGCCCGAGGCCCGACCAGTCAAGCAGAAACTTCGCAAGATTCGTCGAGATTGGGCATTAAGATCAAATAAGAGGTCACCAAGAAAATAGATGCCAGGTTTTTGATGGTATCTGAATATCCAACTTGGTTGGCCAATATTATTCTGGTTCCGAAAAAGGATGGCAGAATCAAAGTCTGCGTCGACTTTCGGGATCTGAATAAGGCTAGTCTAAAAGATGACTTTTCATTGTCGCACATCGACGAATTGGTAGACTTCGCCACTGGCCATGCCTTGTTATCATTCATGGATGGGTTTTCTGGGTATAACCAGATTCTGATGGCGCCTGAAGATAGAGAGAAGACTGCATTCACTATGTCGTGGGGTACCTACTACTACAGGCTTATGCTGTTCGGGTTAAAAAATGATGGGGCTACATATTAGAGAGCTGCAACCACCATCTTGCACGACATGATCCATAAGGAAGTCGAGGTGTATGTGGATGACATGATTGTAAAGTCCAAAGAATGTGAAGACCACTACACCGCTTTGGAAAACTTCTTTGAACGGATCAGAGAGTACAGGCTGAGGTTGAACCCACAAAAGTGCACTTTTGGGGTGACTATAGGGAAAATGCTGGGATTTCTGATCACGTAGAGGGGAATTAAAGTAGATCCATCCAAGATCAAGGTCATCTTAGAAATGCCACCACCAAGGACTGAAAAAGAGGTGGGCGGCTTTCTGGGAAAAGTGCAATTCATAAGACAGTTTATCTCCAAATTAACCTTGACTTGTGAACCACTATTTGGTCTCTTGAAAAAGGGAAAAAAGTTCAGATGGGATGATCCTTGTTAGTTCACTTTCGAACAGGTCAAGTAGTACCTTCAGAATCCACCAGTATTGTCGTTGCCAAAACTGGGGAAGGCACTGATCCTATCCTTGTTGGTAATAGATACAATTATGGGGTGTATGTTAGCACAAGAATCAGAAGCTAAGGTGGAGAAGGCCATCTACTATCTAAGCAAGAAGATGTTGGATGACGAGACCCGCTACGCTCCTCTGGAGAAGGCTTGCCTAGCTTTGGTTTGGGCAACTAGGAAGTTGAGACACTACTTGTTAACTCAGTCCGTAATTTTGGTTTTGAGATTAGATCCCATCAAATATCTCTTTGAGAAACTAGGGCTTACGAGTAGGCTAGCTCGTTGGTTGCTTCTTCTCTCCAAGTTTGACCTCAAGTACGTCACTCGCAAGTCCGTCAAAAGGAGAGCAGTAGCGGAATTTCTGGCGAACCACCCAGTGGAAGGAGATGAAGCAATAGAGTATATGTTCCCAGATGAGGAGATTCTGCAGATAAAAGAGGAAGTATGGATAATGTACTTTGACAGAGCAGCTAACCAATATGGTTATGGGATAGGCATATTGTTTATAGCACCCGATGATTCCCATATACCCCTAGCTTTCAAACTCCGTTCAAAGTGTCCAACACTGAAGCAGAGTACGAGACGTGTATCGCAGGATTGGAAGCTACCCTAGAACTAGGGACAATAAGGTTGGACATCATCGAAGACTCAAGTCTGGTTGTTTCTCAAGCCAATGGAGACTGGAAGGTCAAGGAAGAGAAAATGAAGGTTTATCATCAAACCTTGGATATTCTGATTCCGAGGTTTAAAAAACTGACATTCACACATCTGCTAAGAGAGAACAACCGGTTCACTGATGCGCTGACAACTCTATCCTCCATGGTAGAGATACCGCTCGGGGTTAAGATGCGTCCAATCATCATTGAATAGACGTATATGCCTGCTTACGAGACAATAGCTGCAATAGACGAAATTTAAGACAAGAATCCCTGGTATTACAACATTTGGCACTTTCTGGCGAAGGATGCATATCCACCAGGGGCAAATGCCAAGGATAAACAGGGATTACAGCGTCTGGCCGTACAGTTCATCATTTGTGGAAATAAGTTATACAAAAGAGGTTATTTGGGAAATCATAAGCTCTGTGTCGAAGAAAAGGAGTCAAAACGTCTCATGGAGACCATCCACAGAGGAGAGTGTGGAGCACACATGAATGGTGTGATGTTGGCCAAAAAGATCCTCTGGCACGGCTATTATTGGTCAACCATGGAGAAGGATTGTATCAACGTTGTTCGGCAATGCCACAAATGTCAAATTCATGCTAATCGCATGAACATCCCACCGTCAAATCTTTACAACATGACTTCACCGTGGCCTTTCTTAGTCTAAGGAATTGACGTCATCGGGGCTGTCTCGCTAAAGGGTTCAAATGGACATGAGTTCATCTTGCTGGCGATCGACTATTTTACTAAGTGGGTGGAAGTTCAATCTTATTCAGTGTTGAAGGTGTCAAATGTGGCCTAGTTCATTAGGAACAATATCATCTGTAGGTATGGAGTACCAAATGAGATCGTCTCAGATAATGGCTCACACTTCAAGAAGGAGGTGATAGATATGCTTGAGAAATACAACGTGGCTTTTCACAAGTCACCAACCTACAAACCACAGACCAATGGAGTTGTTGAGGCCGCTAACAAGAATGTCAAAAATATCCGTCGAGAGATGGTGGAAACCTATAAAGGTTGGCCAAATAAACTGCCTTTTGCACTCTGGAGTTATAGAACATCAATTCAAACATCTATAAGGGCAACCCCCTACTCTCTAGTATATGGGATGAAAGTTGTTTTTCTGATCGAGATTGAGGTACCGTCACTAAGAATCATGGCTGAGTGTAAGATAATAGAGGCGGACTAGCAGCAGAATAGATTTGAAGAATTGATGTTGTTTGACGAGAGAAGGTTGAAGGCGTTATATCACATCCAAGGATATCGGCATAGAATTTCCAGGGTCTTCAACAAGAAAGTCAAATCCAGAAACCTCAAAAAAGGAGATATGGTGCTCAAAGACAATTGAGCCCCCATCCATGACCCTAAGGGCAAGTTCAGACCCAATTGGACTGGTCCTTACATCATCAAGTCTATCTGGTCAGAAGGAGCCATTATCCTTATGGATTTAGATGGCTTAGAGTTCTCACAACCGATCAACATTGACAAGTTGAAGAAATACTATCCCTAAGAGGCTCGCTAGGCTGAAAACCTGAAAGGGTGACCTAGAAAAAAGTTAGAGCGTGAAAAATTAGAAATAAAGAAAAATAGAGCTGGCAAGGTTGAAAACCCGGAAAGGTGGCCTTGGCAAAAGGTAGAGCACAAATGGAGACAGTAAATACTCGAGTGAACCCGAACCGAACTACGTAAGGCCTAATTCCCATCTTTGGGACACTTAGGCAATTTCATCCTGAAGTTCAGCCATAACCATCTCCAACTTAACTATCCTATCCATTTGCTTGATCGGTCCATCTTTTTCTGTCATCTGTTAGCTTGGTTGTGTTACCTCCATTTGATTGAAGGGCCAGTTGCAAGATAGAGCAGTAATGGTGAATGTAGTAGTGAGTAGTATGATCTTTTGATTCGAGGCTGTGCATCTTGAGGATTGATTCCATCTGTGTCAGGTAATGATTGTTTGCGAAAATTATTTTGAAAAGTTTTAATAGAGTTGATTTTTATCAAAATTTTACCCTTTTACAACACAGACCATTTATTGGACCAAAAAGAAAAAATTTCAGTGTTCACAACTTTAATTACATGATTGCAACACAAGTACTTTCTCCAACTCTCACGTTAAATCAAAGTTTTTTTTACATCATAAAAACTTGAAAAGAAAAATCAAAGCAATAAACTAGGGGCACAGATAAGTCAGGTGATCGTCCTCTGCCTCTTACCTGCACTCTTGGAAGTCTCTGCAGCCAAGGATAGCCTAGTCTGTGCCTCGTCCTCCAGCCAAGCCAAGCACTCGCTAGAAAGGGCGTAACTGAAGCTAATAGCTGGGGTCGAAAGTTCTCTCGTCCTCCAAGCAGTGAAGTATCTAGCCAAGTGCGAAGCACGAATTGGAAAAGAAGCAGGGTTATCCACCCCCTTATCTGGACAAGTCTGATCACGTCCAAACTGACGTCTGAACCGGAAGGAAAAATAGAAGACACAGTGTATAAGGCCAATCAACTGTATACCCGGCTGGTGAGACATGTTTTAGCTCATCTTAGTTAGGTTAAGCCAGGGGCAATGCTAAGCAATGTCAACCATAGATCTACAGTACATCCAATCGCACCACAGTCCCTCTGTGGGAAAGTCCACTAGCTACGGGCAGAAGAAGTAGGATCTTGTCAAATACTCGAGGCAAGGGTCCACGACTTTCAGCTTATCCATCAACCATACCTGGGAAATGATGAAAAATAAGAGAGATTACAGAATAAAGAGATGTACGTTGAGAGAAAAAGTAAGAAAAGGGCTTTGAGAGAAAATAGAGAATAAGTGCCAAGTGATATGAGAAATCATAAATGAGAAGGGTGGGAAACAATACCTGGATAAGCAGTGGACTCTCCACAAACCGATAAGTCTCCCGTCGATGAAAAACATCTAAACTCATCAAGGTTTCGGCCAATGCCAAACCTATGCAACTCTGACCCTCCTTCAGGCGTTGGGCCACTTCGATCAACCTAATGCTAGCTCCACTACAACTAGGGGCAAGTAGGAAGTGTGCAAGTAAACATAAACAGAGGGCATGTTGACGATAACCTCGCCAGAGAAGGTCACATCTATCCTCAATGTCAGAAAATTGATGAATCAAGTCGGGGTATATCCAACTCTCCGTTATGACCCAAGGACCAAGCCTCGTGTAAAGTAAGCCCACACATTCATTCAAGAGCCCGTGCATGGCCAAAACGGGGTTGAAGCATATTCTCTTCATCGTGCCAGGAGTCCATTAATGCCTTAAACTCTTTGAGAGTAGGACACATCTCTTGTGCTCCGAAGCGAAACACATGGGTAATCGGGTTCCAACACCGAGCAGCGACATAAAGGAACGGAAAATAAAGTGGAGTGTGGCTCAACAGAAAAGAGCATTTATGCTGAAACCGTGGAAATTCACCTATTCTGTGTCGTCCAAAGTGGTTGTCCAATCTTTGAGTCTCTTAGCAAGGAAAATCTCCATTTTTAGAGAAAACAGCAGAAAAGATGGTATTCTGTCGAAGAAATGGCAAGAGAAGACCTTTATAGAGGATAAGGTTGTGTGAATGGATAACAGTTGTTGTCAGCTATCCAGCCACATGCCTTAGTCTGCCGGCCACCTTTCTCAGCCAACTGTCCATTTTAGTGGATGGCTGACCAAGTATGCTGGCCAGGTAGCTGGGCAACAGTGTTATGTTGGTCCCCTTTTGTTTTTGAGTCTTTTGTTTCTAGCAAGTGTAAATAGCTATGTTTAGGTTGTTTTAGGTTCGTTTTTCCTTTATTGAGTTGTATTTTGTATTTTGGTCGATTGAAGGCTCAATATCCGATTATGAACATCATTCAAATACAAGCATTTCCAGTTTCGAAATCAGTTCCAATTATTATGCAAGTGTGGCGCCATTCTCGAGATGTTGTGCAAAACAAAACTCCTTTGATAAAACTGCACGGTTTGACCCCGATAATAGTTTTTACAAAAAAGAAAGTACAAGTTTTTTAAAACAAAAGTAAAGTCCTATCTGAAGCTATACAAAGGTTTAAACAACCAAAATAAAATAAAAGAACAAAAAGAAGTACAAAAATCAGTGGCGGTCGCATCAGGTATGTCGAGAGGCCCTTTTCGTCCTCTTCTGTGGAGGGGACTCAGGAGCACTGTCGCCATCGGCACCACTGTCATTAGAGGAGTGGGACTCAGAGCTAGGATCACAGTTGGGATCATGGGCAGACCGGCTACATGTACAGCAGGGGCTGCCCCTCCACGATAGGGCTCAACCACTTGAGCAACTCCTGTAGCAGCGGGCACATCTGCAGCTACTCCCGCACGTGCTCTGGTCAAAGCCGGCATCAGATGGGTCCTAATGAACTCAGAGTAGTCCCTGACCCCTCGAAAAAAATAAATTGCACCTCGATTGGGAGGCTATTAGTTATCCTTATAGATGGTGAAGGAGGATCAGGAACAACAGGAGTAGATAGGCCCAAGGTCTGGTGCACGAACCTCTTTCTAAATACCAGGTCTGGTATAATGGACCCTCTAGCAAGATCCAAAATTATAAGGTGGCCCATGACCAGACATACTCATCCCTCGTCCCAGTTGCCATCGCCGTCCACGGCTGCCACGTAACCTACGAACAAAAAATTCACAGTTGTCAGTTGTCTCAACTGTTAGAGTATGCATCAAACCAGTAGCAATGAAAATGAAGCCGAAGTGAGTATGGGTTTCAGATTACCTCACATGCCACCACTGTATCGAAGAATCGGCAGTAGTAGGCGAAGATGGTATCGTTGTAACACCGAGGATGGCACCGATCGTCGCATCACCTCGAGTAGGGCACAATAGCCTCTACCTTGTCTTGTGGAATCGGGGCAAGGGTGGGGAAATACACGTATACCCAGAGCTACAAGAAAATATCAATTTGTGAGTCAATAGACAGAAACAATAATAAAGACAAAAAGTGCAAAGCAGAAAGCATAATGTACAAATAGAAATTTAAAGTGAAAGTGGTGTATAGCTCCTAAGCTCTCCAATAGCCCCCGACCTTGTTCCCCTTCTTGCGGGAACTGGACCTCATGTAGCCATACAGAGTGGCGAGGCCAACACCACCCCAATCATAAAATTGTACCCAGGGCAAGACCACCAGGGCACTCAGCAAATACAAACCTACAGTATTTCACCTGTTCGCAAACAAGGTGGTACCGAAAAGACATATCAGGAAGCCCGGGTATACTGCTCGACCTTCTCCTAAGTCTCAGGCTAGCTCATGTGGAAGTGGTTGTAGAACCAGCTGTAGTGCACCATAGTCGGTCTGTCCAGGAGAGGGCGTGCTCCAAGCAGATAAATCCAGGTGGCCTCTTACTAGCCCATATCAATATAAAAGGGGATTGGATCACCCCCTACTCTCAACCATGTGATCATGGAGAAGTCATAGGGGGTCATCTTCATCTTCCTCATAGAGGAGAAGTGGAAGGAGTTGGCGGTATCCCACCACCTCTCCACCAAGGCACCAAGTAAGGCCCGACTGGCCTGTAGTCGTGCGAGTCCTAAGCAAGATAGGTCGAAGCCTGCCTCATCGACCAACTCCCTGACTCGAGCGGGAAGCTCCTAATACCAGTCCCTCGCTGTCACGGCCCCAAAGCCTCTCCAGGAGAAAGCATCACCTTGTGCAGAAAGAAGAATTTGTTAAGTACATAACAGAATGCAAGACTGTAATGAAATGGAAAAGCAAGAAAAACACATAAAAAGAGCAAAGTTTCTTACCTCAACGGTGTCATAGGAGAGATGAAAGGCACACTTCCTCAAAAGCAAGTCCTTGGGCACCCCCCGGCGAAGTCCTCAGACCGCAACATGCCTCTAGGATCCATCGTGTACGTGCGTGGGTGGTAAGTAGTGGGGCTCAGGCTCTTAAGGGTAGATCTCCTCCACGACAATATTAGTGGTAATGTCCTCCGCCGCCCCGCTAGCCTCATCCTTAATCGGCTCCTCAATCTCTGCAACTGGTGGAAGCACTGGTATCTTAGGAGGGGCACCGTCATGGGGAATGTCATTCGCCATGTGAAATATAGTGGGTGGTGAAAGAAAATGAGAGAAAATGAGGAAAATAGGCAAAAATTCCAAAATAAAGCCCTAGGAGAGAGGGAAAAAAAGGAAAAAAGTCAAAACACGGGAGAGTGCACGGAAACCAAGGAAAACCCATGAGAAATGAGCCCAAACCAAGCCCAAAAACTCAACCAAAACAAAATCCAATCGGTTCAAAGTGTAAAGGATTACGAGTGTTTCGCGAAAAAGTTTGTGTGGGGCATTGGGTAACGCAAATAAAGTGAAAATCTAGAGAGAGGGGGAGGTGGTTTTCGGAAGATATAGATGTGAAATAGTGAGCCATTGTTGTGCTTTAAGTAAGCCACCGGTCGAAATCCCATTTTTGCCCCTGAAATCGCATCGAGTGGCTAGCCATGCACCAATTGGCCTGCCGACCTATTGTAGTGGTCGACCGACTCCCCAAGTGGTCCAGGTGTGTTTTTGCTAAGAACTTACTTATTCTGTGCATGGAGGGTCTTGTGTTCATCCTAACAAGGAAAATTGAAGAAATTGGGTTTGTTTTGCTTCAGAAAATTCCAAAATGTGATTCCGAATGCACTGTTTCAATTCCCGTCATTTCTCTGAAGAAGGAAAGTGCCCCAATCTCAAGCGTAAGCAAGTTGTATCCTTTTTGAGTATTTGAGGACCCCCGAACGGTATTCGGAGATCTTTATGAGGTGTGTTCAAAGGACCGCTTTCTGTTTATCTTTTCAAAACTTTTATATGTTACGTTGCATAGAACATGTATCGCATCATATTTTCGCAACGATTACAGCAATTATGGTGCATCCATGTGCATCGTGTTTTTTGTTTTATTGAGTTCACCCTTGTCACACGAATGTGACTTGGCTTGTATCTTTTAACTCACTTCCTCCCTGCGTGAAACGTAGTTTGGTCACTCCTTGTTCTCTGGTTTGAACCTTCCATCTCTCTGTATGAAATACGTTGAGATACACTTGTTGGTTACACCACTCGTGTTCCCTAGATAAAACCTTCCCTTTCTTCATATGAAATACGTTGAGATATGCCTGTTGGTTACACCACTCTTGTTCTCTGGTTAAAACCTTTCCTCTCTGCGTATGAAATATGTTGAGATATGCCTGTTGGTTACACCACCCTTGTTTCACCTGGTTAAAACCTTCCCTCTCTCCGTATGAAGTATAGAGAGATACACCTGTTGGTTACACCACCCTTGTTCCTGGGTTAAAACATTCCCTCTTTCTGTTTGAAATACAGAGAGATACGCTTATTGGTTACACCATTGTTGTTTTCCCCGGTTAAAACCTTCCCTCTCTCTGTATGAAATACGTTGAGATACACCTATTGGTTACACCACCCTTCCGACCTATCGCGTGAAACATGTTAGGACGTCGCTTTCCTTGGTTACAACCTTTCCTCTCTCCATATGAAATACAGAGAAATATGCCTGTTGGTTGCACCATGTTCCCTCCTTTCGTGTGAAACGTGTTTGGAATTGTTACTTGCTTACTCCTTTCCATGTAAGACACGGTTAAAATTGTTTTGATTTAAGTTTTCCATTCATATGTTGTTGTCTTGGTTATTGTCATCTCATTATCTCGCATGATCATGGATTTTCAAAATAACTGGCTTCGTAAAGTGTGTAAGTCCAGTTTTCCAATTGCATTCATGTATATATCATTTGCATCTTGTCCTTGAACTACGCTAGTTTGATTCCTTACAAAAAGCTACGTAAGTAACTTTCAAGTTCAACCAAATTGCATTTACATTTTGATTACTTGCCCAAGTCTTACAGCCTTGTCAAATTTTGGCTTTGACATTCACTCACATCATTTCATGACTTCGAGCTCCGTCAAAGAGGGACAATTATCGACACCCCATTTTGACTGCCCTTAAGACTTAGGCGCCTCATGTTGAACACTCAATGATGAATTGTTACGCTGTGCAAATCGTTCAATTTCTTCAACAAAACGCTTCGATTTTCAAGCTCTAGAGCCCAAACCTTGCACCCCCTTTGAACCAAAACCTAATTTTTTCTAGCTCGACTACCTAGAGACCTGCTAGCCAATAGGTGGCTGGCAGGCCATTTTTGGTTGGTCGGCTGTCTCCCTCCGTGACCGGTCGGCCATGTTCAGCGGCAAACATATATTTTGCTACCAGCTGTCCCCCCATGCCCATACCTTGCACCAGCTGTCCCTATACAGCTGTGTTCGACGTCAGAAGGTATTTTTCTATAAATAGAAGACCACCCCTCACGGCTTAAAGTGAGAAAATTTGGCCAAAAGCCCAAAGCTTGCCAAACACCCTTTATCTCTCTCTCTTGCAATATACATATACTATACATACACTTCCTAAACCAAAAATTTGAGGCTTCTTGTTGAGATTATTAAACCCAAATTTCAGCTTTTGAGAGGATTCAACTTGTGGTTTGTGAACAAAAGAGTATCCTCCCTTCAAGAGGTATAACCTTTTCCATCTTTTGCTTTGTTTACACTACTCTTTTCTTCACTTCTTCACACTATTTTGGACTGGTTGTGTGTGTTGAAACTTGTGATTTAAAAGCTACCAAAGGTGGAGGGGTTAACCACCCTTTCTTGAACCTTATTTCATAGCTTATATCCTTGTGTTTCCCACTTGTTTCTTTACTTTTAGCTACTAATTTTCAGAGTTTTCAAAGGAAAAAATATGTGATTTTAAGATCCAAAAAGTGGAGGGGTTAGCCACCCCTCCTTAGGCTTGCTTACTAGCATTATTCTCTTTCATTTTTGCTTACTTTTCTACCTTTTTCAAATTGATTTTCAACACTATTCCGTGTTATTTAGGGGTTGTTTGGTGCGTTTATTTAATTTATGCTTTGAATACAATGCTTATGTTATTGTAAGTCCTCATAGATTTGGTGGTTTAGACCATAGACACCAATCTATTTGAGTTGATAGCTTTTTATTCATAGTTTTCATACATATACTCACACTTTTAATAATCACCTTTGACTAATCATCTCTGCAACCTCCCTCATTTCTTTAATTTCTTTGATTAAGAGTTGTCTCAAACACTTAGTTGTTGTTCAAGGCATGAGAAAGAGACCTTCTATGCTTAATGGTTTAATCTCTGCGAAGGTTCATTACCAGGGCATTTACATCTCTCTCATGCTAAGCACAACTTCTTGTTTGACATTGCTCTTTATCGCTTTTTGCAATTAGTGGACGTAGTTATCACTTTTGGACAAAATGTGGAAAAGATAAGAAAATGACAAAGTAATGTAAAAGAAGCTAATAAAATTTGGGGTCAAAGAGGTAAAAAAAGGTAATAAAATTTATTCGGGTTCAATCGGACGTTATATTGAACCTATTGCATCTTGAATCATTACATACATTTTAGTGATGTTTAGTGATTCAAGAAGCAATGTCCAACCCTTCCCTTGAGGTAACTCCATGAACGGGAGGAGATGTTGTTGGTCTTTTATTTCATTTTATTGAGCTTTTGTCCTATCGGTTCATAGATCATCACACAACAAACTTGCGATAATTGATGATTTGTGACACAAATCTACTCCTTCCTTGATCATCCTCATGAAAGGGAAGGGAAAAGAGGATAAATATCCCCTAAAAATACTCTGTTTTTGCCCTGTTTTAATTCTGTTGCAGTAAGGCAGTTCCCAAAAGCAGTGGCC
The DNA here is from genome assembly GCF_004153795.1 of Camellia sinensis. NCBI lineage: Eukaryota > Viridiplantae > Streptophyta > Magnoliopsida > Ericales > Theaceae > Camellia > Camellia sinensis. Next base: position 454,519 of record NW_021025961.1, read on the forward strand.
GGCCAACCACCACTCTATTCGGCTGACCACTTTCCAAGGCTAGCCAGCCACATTTTTCTGTACAAGTAGTGGTATTTTTGTGGTAGAACAGAGCAAAAACTGAAGCCAAAATAGAATAATTTTTTGACTACAAATAGAACTAAATATGGCAGCAAATAGAGGGGTTTCCGGGAGGATGTTCTCGGTTGTTCGCTCGTGGCTCCTCGCTTCCCGTTCCTTTAATTTAGTGCCTTAATATTAGTGTATTTTAATTAATTAGTTAGCTTAATTTGGATGTGTAATAATTAGTTGATTTAGCTTATTAATTTATTTGGTGTTGTAATAATTAGCTAATTAGGACATTAATTCGGACCCTCTTGTATGAGGGCACACTTGTAGTATTTGTATGTCTTCCAACTCCCCATTCTTTCTCTCTTTTATTTACTCGCTTACGATGGTTGCATGTAATATCATGTTTGGGTTTCATATCATTACCATATGTAAATATCCATGTTTTGCATGCATTAGGTTTGGTTCATCATTCTAACATTGTTATCATTTCCTACTTACTTGAATATGTGTGCCGTATGCTTTGATTTAAGCCATACGACATGTTAATAAACCGAACCTAGTAGTTGCAATTTGTATGTGTAGCATTAGTCACTTGCATATTGGAGCATGCATTTTTTCTGACTATTTCTTCTATTTTGGCTTGCCTTGGTGGAGTACTAGGCAAGCATTTCTCGCTTTAGCATATTGCATGTATGTTTGTGTTACCATATCAAGCATATTTACCATGAGGCTAAGTGCTTATTTGATATATCTCTTGAATCCCTGTGGATGAAGGCTATTTTGCTTAAATTGGGATGATTTGATTAATGTACATATGAGCTTACTTTTTCAAGTAGCATATTCACAACTCTCTTTCAAACAAAACATGAAATCAAAGCATTCCAAAATAAGTGAAATAGTTTATACTTGTGTGCCTCACATCATAATGTTTAGCATTAATAAATCAAAACAAGAGCATATATTGTACATAAAAATCACATCATGATTAGTATAGGTCGATCTTTGATCGGGTCAGTAGGGTGCTCAATTCATGACCTTCCCCTCTCATAGCTAAGTTCCCTTGCCGAGACACTTTAGTTCCCAAAAATATTTAGGTGGCGACTTTGAAATCTGGTAATGCAATCTATTTCTGGCATTTCTGATTGTAAATCAATTTTCTAAAGATTTGCCGGATTTGGACTCTTATTTGTGTTTTTCTGTTTCACATTGCACTTGTGAAACCAGATTCAGAACCATGAGAGTTCGAACTGCAGGGCTATCATATCCAAGGAGACTAAACCTCTCTGAGGAGCATGAGAAACCGGCTACAGTGTTGAGAATGCGACATTATTTGTGGATCTATTGCCTCTCGATATTAGACATTTTGATGTGATTCTGGAAATGGATTGGTTGTCTAAATATTGTGTGACTATTGACTGTGTAACGAAATGGGTTTTGTTTAGACCTCTAGGACATGATGAAATTGTATTTGTGGGTAATGGTGTAGTACCTCCGCCTTAATTTCAGCAATGAAAGCTTGTAAATTGCTTAAGAATGGGTGTGAGGGTTATCTATGTAGTGTTTTGATTGATTAATCCATGGACATTATACTAGATGACATTCCTATTGTTAAAGAATTTTCAAATGTGTTTCCAGATGAGTTGCTAGGACAATTGGTTGATGGGGAGATTGAGTTTACAATTGATATAGCACCAGGAACTCAACTGATATCTAAAACCCCATATTGCATGTCCACCACTGAAATGAAAGAATTAAAAATTCAGTTGCAGGAATTGCTACATCCCCGTAGGGCACACTAGTTCTTTTTGTGAAAAAGAAAGATGGTACCCTCTGATTGTGTATTGATTACCGAGAACTCAACAAGGTAACTGTGAAGAACAAATATCCATTGTCGCGTATTGATGACTTGTTTGATCAATTGCAAGAGGCTCAAATATTTTCAAAAATTGATTTGAGATCAGGCTACCATTAGTTGAAGGTTAAGGTCAAAGACATTGAGAAGATTACCTTCTGAACGAGGTATGGAAATTACGAGGTTTTAGTCATGCCCTTCTGTAAAGCCCTAACTTTCGGGCATTAAAAAATCAAATCAACCTCAAATTTATAATTGTAGATAACTCATAATCTCAAATATAAATTTGAGGTTGATTTAATTTTTTAACGGCCCGAAAGTTAGGGCGTTACAGCTTCAAAGTCACTAATGCACTTGCAACTTTCATGGACTTGATGAATAGGATTTTTAAACCTTTCTTGGATGATTTTGTTATTGTGTTTATTGATGACATATTGATCTATTCAAAAAGTAAGGATGACCATGAACAACACTTGAGAATGACCCTCCAAACACTTATGGAGAAACAATTGTATGGGAAGTTTAAAAAGTGTGAGTTCTGGTTAAATGAAATTACATTTTTGGGGCATGTTATTAACAAAGTTGACCCACAGAAAATTGAATCAATTGTGGACTGGCCTACTTCGACTAACGTGACAGAAGTTCAAAATTTTACGGGATTAGCAGGCTATTATAGGAGATTTGTCAAAAAAAAATAAAAAATTGTTCTACCATTGACTCAATTGACTCGGAAAGGAGAACCATTTGAGTGGATAGACCAAAGGCAATCTGCATTTCAAGAACTGAAGACCAAATTAACCACAACTCCATTTCTCACTATACCATTAGGTATTGAGGGATTTGTGATTTTTAGCGATGTATCTTATAGAGGTTTGGGTTGTGTCTTAATGCAGAATGGTAAAGTAATTTCTTATGCCTCCCGACAACTAAGGCCACATGAGAAAAACTACCCAACACATGACTTGGAACTTGTTACAGTTGTGTTGGCATTAAAGACATGGTGTCACTATCTTTATAAGGCTAAATGTGAGGTGTATAAAGATCATAAGAGCCTGAAATACTTTTTCACACAAAAGGAATTGGACATGTGACAGAGGCGATGGCTTGAACTAATCAAGGATTATGATTTACAATTTCATTATCACCAGGCAAGGCCAACACTATAGCTGATGCGCTCAGTAGGAAAAATGTGGGAAACTTAGCTTGTTGCTTACAGATCAGAAAGAACTTCTACAAGAATTTGAAAGACTTGAGATAGAAGTGATACCTTTTGAGCAAGACAGCTTAATAACCACAATTTCAACACAGCTGGCAATTATAGAAGAAATTAAACAGAAGCAAATGAGTAATGATTTCCTTAAGAAGATATGTGATGAGTTTGAAATCAAACCTAAACCAGGGTTCGCAGTTGAAGATCAAATATTGAAATTTCAAGGAAGACTATGTGTCCCTAATGATGTATACTTGAATAGGAGAATTTTAGAAAAAGCTGACAAATTGATGTTCACCATGCATCCCAAAAATACCAAGGTGTACCAAGATTTGAAGCAAGTATACTGGTGGCCGAATATGAAAAGAGAAATTGTTGACTTCAATTCTAAGTGCCTCCAATGTCAACAAGTAAAGGCAGAGCACCAGAAACCAGCAGGCTTACTTCAATCCCTCCCTATTCCGGAATGGAAATGGGAGCACATAACCATGGACTTCATCATCGGTCTACCTCGAATGTCTAGAGGTATGACTACTATTTGGGTTATAGTAGATGGATTGACAAAGTCTACTCACTTTCTTGCTGTGAAAACTTCATTTAATGCATATAGACTTGCTACTATCTACATTGATGATATTATCAGCTTACATGGGGTTCCAGTGTCTATTGTATCAGATAGGGATCCTAAATTTGTTTCTGGATTTGGCATAGTCTACAGAATGCAATGGAAGCGAAGTTAAGATTTAGTATTGCTTTTCATCCGCAAACTGACAAGCAAACAGAGAGAACCATCTTGACTTTAGAGGATATGCTTTGTATGTGCACATTGGAATTTCAAGGTGGCTAGGAAACGTATTTACCATTGGCTGAGTTTGTTTATAACAACGGTTTCCACGCAAGTATCAGCATGGCACTGTATGAGGCATTATATGGTAGGAAATGTAGATCTCTAGTTTGCTGGACTGAGGTTGGTGATAGAGCTATATATGGGACAAAACTTGTGCAAGAAACAACCGAAAAGATAAAGATCATTCAGCAAAGACTCAAAACTGCTCAGAGCAGACAAAAAAGCTATGCAAATTAGAGAAGAAGAGATCTAGAGTATGAAGCGGGGATCATGTATTTATCAAAATGACACCGATGAAAGGGCAAACGAGATTTGGTTCAAAAGGGCAATTGACTCCTCACTATATCGGACCATTCTATCCTTGAGAGGCTTGGTCCCGTTGCTTACCAAATTGCTTTACCATCAAGGATGGAACAGATGCACAATGTATTCCATGTGTCTATGCTTCGAGGCTATCTTCGAGATCCGTTTCATGTGATAGATTACCACCGAATTTCCTTAGATGAAGATATGACATACGAGGAATGGCTGGTACAAATCATTAACCGACAAGTCAAACAATTGAGAAATAGATCGAATCCAATGGTAAAGGTATAATACAGGGAACATTATAGGAAGGAAAACTTTCTATAGTTCTAACACTTCTCATCTCATACATTAGAGTTTTGAAAAGAAAACAAAAGGATTCATTACATGCATGGTTTATAGCATGATGTTCAAAGTTTTGGTTTAAGAAGTTACCATGATGTTGAGTAATTGGTTTCAAATTGGGTATGTTTTCATGTTATATAAAGAGTTTACATGTTTTTGAATCAACCATGCAAGGTTTGAATCTTTAAGTTGGTGTATTAAAGTTCAAAGAGCAATCTGGAAAACCCATAATTCGCCCAGTTCGCTCAAGCGGTGGACTTGTTGCTCGAGCGACGAAATAACCGCTCGAGCGAACACCTTTTATTTTGAACATTGGCTTGAGCGACCAAACAGTTGGCTCGAGCCTAGAATACGATCCAATAGTTTTGCAGAGTCTTGCACACTGCTTGAGTGACCAATAGTTGACTTAAGCAAACTACCCTGTTTTCAACATTTTCAAAGTACATTTCCATGTGCATTTTTCATTCTCATGTCCTTTTAGGCATTCTTAAGAATCATTTGGATCTCCTTAATCATAGAATAAGCCACAAACACACAAAAGAGAATTAAATTAAGATGGAACACTTGATTGGAACTCGTACTTCAATGTGTGTTTGTTATGTGTATTGTGTAGATGGACATCCAAAGCCTATAATCAATCCAACCCACTGTGAGTAATAGCTTTATAAAGATATGTTCTAAATGTGTTTTGATAAATGCTACATGATGATGATTTTGAAACTCTATTTTCTATGAATGAATAAAGTTTCCTTTTTGAAATGTATCTGTGACATCCTTTAGATAGGCCTTTGCTTGAGGGAAACAATATCATGGATATTGATTAATAGGCCCTTGCTTGGGAGAAGTAATACCATAGCCATTGGATTAATTGAAACAGAGAGATCTCTGATGTTAGACCCTAAGTCCATATTTGATTCACAAGACTAATAGTGAAGGTATTAATATTCCATTCAAATTAGTGTGGTATTCACTATCCAATTGGATTGGTAGGATAAATTATCCCCTTGTCCATTGTTTGATTTACATTAAATTAGTAGGTAAAAGAGTCTTTTAATTTTATTTCCCAACTCAAGATATATAATTCCACCCCTATCCCATTACTAATAATCCTACAAATTTGTTGGATTAATTATCCATTGGATTAATAATCCTGAAACAAAATTTCAAAACAAACACAGGATTATTGGGCCAACGGATTAATAATCCCAATCCCATGCCCTAAAGGTCATATGGAATTATGAATTATTGACTGACTCGTTGTGGTCCGTTGGATATTGGCTTTGGCCAATTGTATTATTATTACTCTATAAGATGTACCTCGTATATTGATTTGAATGATCATTGTTACTACATGGATTGATATGATTGGTAATCGTATTACTTTACTTATTGAAAGGAATTGTTTTGATTATCAAAATGAATTGTTTCGCAAAATGGAAATTGTAACGCCCCAATTTCCAAGCCGTTAATAAATCAAATCAACCTCAAATTTAAAATTCTAACTAACTGGTAACCTCAAAAATACAAATTGGCTCCAAAATAATTGCACAAATGTCTATAATTTATAATTTATACAAATCTCTAAAAACAATATATAGAGGTGGGCCCAAAAATCTCCAACTCAATAATCATTTACATGCTTCAACTCTAATCGCCACTAAATTTGCTCCACACCTAAAAAATAAATTAATTCGGGAAGTATATGATATGACAGGAATAACAATGCTCAGATAGAGAATAAATCAACAGGGATCCAATAATTTACGACATGGCACAAACGATTCAATTTGAGATCCCAAGCTATTTACCGAATTTCACAAACAAGTCAACTCAATATATGATAATTTATCCAGGACCAAATACCCAGTCTTACTCAGTACATGAACAGTGACCGGCCTCACCCACCTCACCAACCTCACCCAAGCACAACCGCTTATCCAAGCTTTTGGTCCAAGCTATTGGCAAGATCCACTCGATCCATGTACGGAGTATTTACACATCATTTAGCCAGACAGATCAACACTAACTACACAGAAAAATTTCACAAAATTTATCAAACGACAAGAATAGTCAAATGTATCAACAATAATGATTCCATAGAATTTAGCATATGACCATGATAATCAAGAGGAGTACAAATGTGAAGTAATTTAGATAAAAAAAAAAAAAAAAAAAAAACTCTTTGCGAAGAGATTTAGAGGAAGCATATTGTATACCACCTAAATTACCTTAAAACAATTCCATGGCCACTTGATGCAAAATCCCTCCAACACCAATGCTTTTAACCATCTGCTATATCACCATAAATCTCCAAAGGTTGTGGATCGAAAAGATATGTAAAGTTTAACAAAATCTACAACTCTCCTCTTAAATAAGATGCTAACTCTCACTCTAAATACTCTTAATCTAAACTCTAAATTTTGATCATAAAGAAAGAGAGAGAAATATAGATGGACTAAGAAGAAGAACCATAGAAAGAAGTTGAGATAATGAGTTCAAATTTATAGAAAAAATAAAGAGTAGCCTACAAGTAAACTAGCCTCCAAGTAAACTTGGAGGAAAAGAAAGATAAATGTCTTGAAGGCAAAAAAAGGTTATTTGGAGGGAAAGAAAAGAACATTTGCTTGGAGCCTAAGCAAACTATAAATAAATAAATAAATAAAAGAGATAAATAATGATAATAATGAAATGGAGGTAAAAAGAGATAAAACAAATAGAGAAAATAAGTTAGGTTCTCATCTAAAAATCTCACCACCAAACTACCACCAATATCTTTCACTAAAATATTAATACCTCAAAAATACAGGATTTCACAGAAATTATGTTTGACTCCTATTCAACTTCATTCATTAATCCCTTTATATTGTTATTACTCATTGTGCCTAACTCACTCTTTATATATATATATATATAGGTGAGCAAGCTGAACATCAAGTTTAGAGGGAGCCTCGGAGTCAACCCCATGTAAATCCGTTTTGAAGTGCTTCCGAGATAGAGCGTGCTTAGGCTTGAGCAGAGCCAAGCTTGTCAACCCCTTTTTGTTTTATGATTTTGTTTTTGCTATTTCGAAATTTGTAGTGAATGTGATGTTTGGATTTTTGTTAAGTGTCAAATGTTTGAAACTGACTGCAATGTAGACAAGAAGCTTGGAAGTTTATGTATAATATGAAGTCTTCACATACGCACTACTCAATGGATCATCTTTTATGTTTCATATTGCTTCTGCTATGCCCTGTTAATTATATTACAATTGAATTTCTCATTGAGGTTGTAAGTAATCTAGGATTACTAGTTGGTTATGACCTTAAACCTATAGGAGCGGGTTTAGGTTGTGACAAGAACACTACTATCTATTTATTTATCCTCTTGTCTCTACAATTGTATTACGTAATTAGACTTTAATAAGAAACTTGATAACATTTTTGGGTAATAAAATATGGGGGCGTTACATATATTGCATAAAAAATAAGGTTTTGATGAAAAGTTTTTGAAGCTCATTTAGATGAGATTTAGATTTTAAGTTAAAATAGTTGATGTTGTGATTTCTTATTTAATATGATAAATTGATGCCTACTAGAACATGTTTATGGTGTTTAACATGAAAAACCCTAATTTTAATAGATGACTGTGTAAGATGAAAAAGAGTTAATGTTTGTATAAATGTTGAGCCATGTGTTGACTTTAATAAATTGAAAATGTGATAGACAAAAGGGAATTAATAGATGGTTCTGATTAATTGGCTAAGGTTATAATGTTGAAAATTGGAAATAATGGGATTTGATTGTGGGATTAATGTGATGGTTGTAGATACTTATGTAAGTTGAGTAATGTAAGTTAGAAATGTGATATAGGAAAATGAAGAAATAAATGATTGTCATGAATTTGATTTATGTTATAATTGTTGACGGTTGGAACTAATGGGATTGACTATAGAAGTTGTGCAATATTATGATTATTCATGTAAATCTGGACAATATTAATGATATTGAGATTTTGAGTATCATATTGTTTTAGTCTATGAATTTATATCATTTATGGTTTAGTGACTTTGTCTTTGACAATTGATGGAGGATGGTATTGATTGTTGTTGAATAGATTTGTGTTGAGTGTGGTTGATTATTTGGCGTAGTTAAAGTTATTGTTGGATCTTATTGAACTGGATGGTGAAAGTGGTATATAGAGATTCCTCCTTCCTTCCAGTTAGCACCTAGTAAAGTGTGGTGCATTGACATAGGTTCCGTTTTCCTTCTAATTTGTGCTCGGTAAAGCGTGTGTACTGTTGGGCTATATGGAGGTTTTTCTTTCCTTCCGACTAGCCACTGGTAAAGCGTGACACTTTGAGATAGGTTCCAATTTCCTTTCGGTTAACACCCGATAAAAGTGTTGAGATGGTTCGCGTTTCTAATGATAGGTTCCAAGTTCCTTCTAGGTAACACATGGTAAGGTGCATGGCTATGGCTAGATGAAGCCGGATTGTATTATCTGATAGTACTTGTTATTATTGTGTGTCGCAACTAAATTTTCACTTTTAATAGTTATTTTTTTTAAGAAAAATGGAATTTTTAATAGCGATATTTGAAATAGTGTTTAATTTTATTGCTTTACTTAGACCCTTAAAAGATTAATTTGGAGTCGCCACCTAACATAGAGTTTGGGTGTGTTATGCCACCCAGAAAACATATTTTTAACGAAAACAACAAACACCCAACAACTACCTACTCAATATATAAGGCAACTTGGCCTCCCCGAACCCAACAAATCTGTACTCCACATATCTTAATCACAGTAATCCAAAGATACACCTTTCCATAACAAAATGCCAATTTACCAGACACCGGCTAAAAGGTGATGGTACCTCCGCCAAGTCGCTAGCTGGAAGGTACTTGGACCTCTCATTCTCAGCACTTGTACATCACCGATCATTATAAAATGCTAAAAGCATAAATAATGCAAGTCTAATACATACTGTTCAACACATCAATGTCATCCTCCACCAATGACCAAGGATAAAACCTCTAGGCACATGCATTTAATATGCGTAATACAATAATCCAAAACTCATGGGGCATTAAGCCCAACAACAACTATAACATTTAAAATGTTCAAATTTTAATTCCTGCTCATTCTCAATTTACAAAAGAGTTATGACATCATTTTTTTTTTCTTTTCCAAAAATCAATTTCGTTATTCCCAACATTTCAAATCTTTGTCCAAAATCCATTCTTTTCATTTCACAAAACTAAATCCATGGATATTAATTAAAACCATAACCCAATTTAACTTAACTCAACTCAACACAATTCATCCAAAGCAATCCCAATACCATGGTTTACTCTCCTTTTAAGCAATTAACACATTTACACAATTTATATTAAACAAAACATGACCAATATTCAACTTTACCCCTTTTCAACTCATTAAGCCAATAATATTAAATTAGGGCTTTTCCCTTCCTCTCAACATAAACATGTTAAACTACTTGTAGACACCATTTTGACCGCCTTTAAGACTTAGGTGCCTCACGCTGAACACTCGATGATGAAATGTTACGTTGTGCAATCGTTCAATTTCTTTAGCAAAAGGCTTCGGTTTCAAGATTTAAAACCTAAACCTTACACCCCCTTTGAACCAAAACCTTACTTTTTCTAGCCTAACCACTCAGAGAAGAGCTAGCCAACAAGTGGCCTGCATGCCATTTTTGATTGGCTGGTCGTCCCCCTTCATAGCCGGCTGGCCATGTTTAACGCAGAAAAATATTTTGCAATAGCCAATTGTCCCCATGTGCATGCCTTGCACCAACTATCTCTTTACAGATATTTCCAATGTAAGAACATGTTTTTTCTGTAAATACAAGCCCCTTTCATGGTTTGAGGTTAGAAAATTTTGGCCAAAGCTATAACTCGTCCAATGCTCCTCCCTCTTCTCTTGCAATATACATACACCATACATCCAGCTTCTAAGCTGAGACTTGAAGCTTTTTCTGAGATTTTTGAATACAATTACAACCTCTTGAGAGTGCTCAACTTGTGGTTTGTGAACTAGAAGCTCTTTCTCTCTTTAAAGGGGTAATCTTTCAACTCTTTAACCATCTTTTCTCTCTCTTTTCCTTGTGTTTACTTGCATTTTCAAAGTGTTTTGAGGCCTAAAAATATGTGATTTAAAGTCACAAAAAAGAGGAGGAGTTAGCCACCCTTCCTTGGGCTTGTTGGTTGGTTGAAACCCCTTGGTTTTATTCCATTTTTGTTCACTTTTCCACCTCTAAAACTTGATTTTCAGCACTGTTTTTGTGTTGTTTCAGTGCTTTTTAAAGTGTTAAATTATACTTTGAATTACACTTGTGTTGTTGTACGTCCTCATGGATTAGGTGTATAGGCCATAACTTCCAATCCATTTGAGTTGATAGTCTTTTATTTCTCCTTTATAGCTTTTATATACATATTCACACCATTGTAATCATCCACCTTTCATTGGCACTCTGTAATCTCCTTCATTTCTTTGTTTTTTTGATCAAGAATTGTATCAAACAAATGATTGTTGCTCAATGCATAAGAAAGGACCCTTCATGCTAAATGGTATAATCTCTTCGGAGGTTCATTACCAGGGCATTGCATCTCTCTTATGCTAAACATGATCTGTTGTTTGACACTTCCCTTTATCACCGGTGCATTATTTCTAACGGACTAACTTTCTAAGTTAGACCCTTGGAAATCACAAAGGAAAGGTTCATTATAGCTTGTTATCGAGTTTGGATCTCGAGTCATTATCGCTCATTTTGGGTTTGACTCCGAATTTATTATAGCTTGTAAATAAGTTTGATTCTTCCTTTGTAATTTCCCCCGTAGAAAGGGGCTTGAAAAGCTCATTTCTTGGGTTAAGTCATGTTTGTTACTCTTTATTGCTTTGGACTTAGTGGACATAATCATCACATTTGGACAAAAAGGAAGAAAAGATAAGAAAAATGGAAAGGTAAAGTAAAAAGGGCTAGTAAAATTGGAGTAAAAGAGGTAAAAAGATAATAAAATTTGGTTAGGTTTAGTCGGACGTTATATTGAACCTATTGTGTCTTGAATCATCACATACTACTTCTAGTGATGTTCAGTGATTCATGAAGCAAGTCTACCCCCTCCCTTGAGGTAACTTCATGATAGCGAGGAGGTGTTGTTTGTCTTTTGTTTCATTTTATTGAGCTCTTGTCTCATCATTTCTAAGATCATCACACAAAAAATTTGCGATAGTTTGTGATTTGAGAATCGAATCTACTCCTTCCTTGATCATCTTTATGATAGCGAATGGCAGAGAGGATAAACATCTCCTGGAAACACTCTATTTTTGCTCTGTTTCAGCTCTGTTGTAGCAGAGTACTTCCCAAAAACAGTGGCCGACCGGCCATCATTCTGTACAGCCAACCACTTTTCAGGGCCGACTGGCCATCTATTTTGTACAGTTAGTGCCATTTTTATAACAGAGCATAGCAGAATCTAAGGCCAAACCAGAATAATTTTCTAACTGTAAGCAGAGTAGATTCTAGCAGCAAATAGAGAGGTTTCCAGAGGATGTTCTCGATTGTGCACATGCGGTTCTTCGTGTCTTGTTCGAATCTATTAGATTAATAGCTTTTAGATTCATATGTTGTAACTAATTAATTGCTTTAGTTCATTTGAATTTGCAATAATTTACTTAGGTTTGTAATAATTGGTTTAATTAGGACATTCATTTAGACCCTCTTGTGCGAGGGCAAATTTGTAATATTTTGTATGTTTTCCAACCCCCCATTTCTTTCTACCTTTTATTTACATGCTTACCATGGTAGTATCATGTTTTGGTTTCATATCATTGCCATGATTTATATCTATTTTTGCATGCATTGGGTTCGGTTCATCATTCTAATATCATTGTTATTTTCCTACTTACTTGAATACATGCGTTACCGCATGCTTTGAGTTGATCCATATGACATGATAAAAAAAACCGAACCTAGTAGTCGCATTTTGTTTGTGTTGCATTAGTCACTTTGCATATTAAGAGCATGCATTTTTCTAACCATATTCTTTTTCTTTGGCTTGCCTTGGTTGAGTACTAGGTTATCATTTTTTGCTTTAGTATATTGCATGTGTGTTTGTGTTGTCATATCAAGCATATTACCATGAGGCTAAGTGCTTGTTTGAAATACCTTTTTGAATGCCTGTGGATGAATGCTATTTCGCTCAAGATGGAACAACTTTGATAAATGTACATATGAGCTTACTTTCCAAGTAGCACATATTCAAAACTCTTTTCAAATAAACATGAAATCAAAGTATTCCAAAGTGGGTGACGTGGTCTATACTTGTGTGCCTCACATAGTAAAGTTAGCATTAATAATCAAAACAAGAGCATATAATGTACATAAAAATCTTTGATCGGTTGAGTAGGGTGCTTAATTCATGACCTTCCACTCTCATACCTAAGTTTCCAAGCCAAGACACTTTGGTTATGACGGACAAGTGGCCTTTGGCACGAGTCACAGGTTTCCTAAATTTTTCAAAAATATTTAGGTGGCGACTCTGAAATCTGGTAATGCAGTCCACTTCTAGCATCTCTAATAATAAATGGATTTTCTAAGATTTCTCGGATTTGGACTCTCATTTGTGTTTTTCTGTTTCACATTACACTTGTGAAACTAGATTCAGAACCACGAGAGTCTGAACTTTAGGGCTATCGTATCCGAGAAGACTAAACGTCTCCGAGGAGCATGAAAAATCAGCTACACTACTCCACAACTAACCAACCAATAACCAATTTAACAATCACAACTCCCAATTATCAAACCCTAGATCCCCTTTCATGATTTTTAAAAAAATCCACAATAAATATGATTTTCATACAATAAAATCTACGACATGTTTATCTATAGACAAAATATTAAAGAGGAGCAAAGAAATCCCCGCATCTTGAAGCGATGAGGAGAAAGCCGATAATTCACGTCAACGAAAACACGATCCACTCAGATTAAAGGGAAGCCCTCACCGAGCTCTACGTTTTGGTATATGGAACTAGGGGTCAAAGATGTTTAGAAATAGAAGAAATTAAGGTTAAAAATCTTTGAAACTTAAAAATGGCAGAAAGAGAGAGAGAAGAGAGAGTGAAAAATGAAGAGATTTGACCAAAAAAGTTGATTATGGACAGTTTGCTCAAGCAGTCAAAAGTGCGCTCGAGCGGTGAATCGAGGCTTTTAGTATCTCAAACAATTTTGAAAAATAGAGCTAGAAGGGTCTATAGACCTCTCGAGCAGTGAAAGTTGCGCTCGAGCTAACTATACACAGCATAGATTCGTAAACTTCAAACAGGCATAACTCTCTCGTCTCGACTCCATTTAGGATCGTTCTTGTGTCCAAATTGAAGCCCCAAAAGTAAGCTTTCCAATAGTTCTAGCCTCACATCAAGATTAAAAGTGTAGAGTGAGAAAATGATAAAAGAGTGAAGACTACTCAATAACAATTATTCGAATTTGGAGTTTTTGATCCAATCTCGCCCAACCACCATGGTAACCCCTCAACCAAGACTCAAATATTGACTAAAAAGGTTCTCAATCAAGATAATCAAAGAGTCAAATATAATTCCATTATAACAGGAAGTACAAAGTGCTACAGATATGCATATATTCATAACATATATCCAAGATATAGATTTCACATATCTATATACATTTACACTTCTGGAAACATGAATTTACAACATATGATTGATTATTCATCAGAAATTTAATATGCACAAAACTATGACCCTACGCGCTACAAATTTCTCAAGCCCGATTATAGATAGGTGGTTTTCTAACCCATACATGTTAAGCCCTTGGCTTTTCAAAAACAAATAATAAAACAAAGAGTCTTGTGTTCCATAATATCCACCATGCCTTCACTTAGGCAGGATCATCACATATTTCCCTACAAAAGAGCCTTGTGTTCTCAAAATATATTCTATGCCTCTAACTTTGCGACATCACCACATCCTTTCCTACACAAAATCTCATAGGGTGAGCACAAAATCCAGTAGAAAAATCTTAACAAAAGATATACAGTTTATACAATCTCATGAAATGAATGCAAATGCCATGCCATGCTCAAGATACGTTTCTTTTCTTTTGAAAATCTCATGCTCAATGCTTGTTCAAAAACATAATCAGTTCAATGATTTCAATATATAATTAAGGTGTGATAAATACGACTTAGGTAATCCTAAGGTTGGTGTCTGCAAGTAGGCATATGAAACATTACCAATCGCCACTTCACTAGCTCTTAACCAGAAGAAAATTTGGAACCTACCACATGATTTCTAGACTGTCATTAAGGACCTCAAGCCAACTTGATTCTCAAAACTACACCCCCTATTTAGACTTACCACCATATTTACCCCAAAACAGTTCAACAACAGAGTTCGTTTCACAAAAAAATTTCTCTTTTCAAAAATGATCTCAGCAATGTCAATTCAAAAAGCAATGATAATGAAATGAAATGCCAATGCAATATATTTCTATATCAATGCCTTGAAATTTCCCAACTTCTCAATACTTTCTCATTTTACCCTCGCAATCTCCCATTGTGATCAAATTCCATATCTCTAGTCAATATATATATATATATGCAATATATTCTAGCAGAGAAAGAATAATAATTTTTAACATCATTATCTTTTCTTGCTAAATCAATAATTTCTCAACATTTGAAATCATCATTTTCAAGTCCCGTCTTCCAAGACAATATAACAATATATCAATCACAAGTTCTCAACATCAAATGTCCTTCATTTCATGGAACTTCAACAATTTGTAAAACGCATATCAATTTCTTTATCATTTCCCCACAATGATACTCTACCTGTATAATATCACAACATTTCCCCAAAATTTCTAAAATCTAGGGTTTTCACAAAACTTGGATTTTCCTCATTTTTTGAAAGACTTTCCACAAATAGGGTTCAGAACTATAACCAAACTCAATTTCTTCGTCAATCCAACATTTAAAATAAAAATACAAAATAGGGTTTTCCATTTTCCTTAAAGATTTTCGCTCATGAAACTCCCAAAACATTTTCATAGTTCATAGATTGACAGATTTCGAGAAAATTTGAGAAAAAACCCTTTTTAAATCGCATAGGAACATCATAAATCAAGCCCCAACTCAAAACTCAAGAAATTAACATCATAGTTACTTTACACTTTGAAAAACATATATATAACTCTAAGAAATCCCTACCTCAAGTTCTAGGAAGAAGATGAGAGAAAACCCCAAAATTCAATATCGATGGAAATGAGATTCGGTTGGTGAAAACGTAGTTCTTGTATTTGGTATAAGCAACCCCTACCAAATTCTTGATAAATCTTGCTAGATCTTAGAGAGAAATTTGGTGTTGGGTGGATTTGTAAAGAGATGGAAAAGAAAAATGAATATAGAGAGCAGGAGAGAAATGAAAAAAATAATGAGAAAAAGGATAGGAATTCAATTTAAAAGGGGGGAAAAGGAAATTTTCGAACTAAATTAAACTCCTCCACACCTACGCGTCTTTTGTCGGATGTGCAAGAATCTTCCTGCACATGCCCTGTAATGACCCAAACATGTATCTGCTTAATTAGTCATCTAATTGCATTGTTATGTGCTAATTGAATATGTGTTCGATGAGAAATTGTATGTGAATTAGAAGGATTTGAATTATATCTGTTGATTGTAGAAAAACCTGTTGAAATTATAACTCTAAACTGAAAATTGAAGGTCTTAGAGGTGCCAGAAACCAAAATCGATTAAATATTCAACGTGATTTTTAGAGCCTAATTTGAAGTTTTGTGAAAATTTGATTCAGAATGAATTAATTGGATTTAAATCAATATTATATATATATATAAGCCTTAGTGGTAGATTTAGCTCAATAAAAAAAATCTAGGGAGAGAGAGAGAGAGAGAGAGAGAAAGAGCGATTGATAGAGTTCTAGAGACTAAGAGAATAAAGAAGAAAAGAGAAGGAAAAGAGATAGAAAATAAGAACAAGGAGGATCTAGAGGCAATCTCCCCAAATTACCCATCTAAGGTAAGATTTCTCTCATAATTTCTTGACTTTGAGTCATCTACACTCCAATCTCTTAACTTTGAGCTTGATTAGTAAGAGACCATACATAATTATGGGTTTGGAGGTGTAACTCCATGGTGTTCACTTATAAGTACATAAAAAAGGTGGATTGTAGGAATTAGTTCAAGATTTGGAACATGCATGGCATAATCTCATGTAAATCATGATCACAACCTTGTTTTCTTGCATGGCCTCTCATGATTTCAAAGGAATTGCTATAGAGCTTGAGTTGAAGTTTTATATGTTTTGATTTTACAATTTCTTCAAAGAAGTTAATCTTTAATGGAATATTTTGAGTTGTTTTCAAAGTTATGATCTGTGTTTGGTGTTGGAAATGTGAAATTTAAGATGTTTTTGAAGGTTTTGGGCTTTGATTTTCATAAAAGTGAAGTTGGTTTTTACAAAGGAGAAATTCTATTTTTTTAACAGGTTTTTGGATTGCATTTGCACCCAGATTCCTCATGCGATCTGGGCCACCTCACGAGCAGCCAACCTTTCCAACACCAATTGCATTCTACTTAGCTGCCGCACGAGTGGCCAAGACCACCGCACGTACAGTCAAGACCACTGCACGTGCGGCCTACAGAGTAGTTTTTCATTTTTAGTTTCAGTTTCATTTTCTCTTCGTTTTCCTGACTTATGGGCCTTTATTTACATGGTTTTCATGTGTAATACACATCCATATGCATAGCATGAACACGAAGGAAATTAAAGAATAAATATAAACAAATTAAGGAATAAGTAACAGAGGAAACGAATTAGTTTAAGAACTGATTGCATAAATTGAATGTGTTATGAAATGTTATGCTTGGATATGTTTCTGCAGGTTGAGCCGTTGAGGTATATCACCGACCAAGCACTGTGAGTAACATTACTGTAAAGATATGTTTATATGAAAAATATTTGAAATGTTATTTGATATGTTATGTTTCTAAAATGTTATTTGCTTAAGTGAACAAATGCCTGATTTTGAATCTACTATGGCATCCAAAGAATGGTCCTAAGTCATGGGGGACAGCATATTAATGTGGGTCCATGACATATATGTGATTACGAGATCTCGTTAGCCACATGATAACGTAGTGATGTGTTTAATCGATATTCGGAATCGATTACTCTAGTCGGAAGACAATATGTTATGTTTGTTGGATGTACCATTATTATGTTTCAATATGAGAATAATTGTGATATGATTTGTTATACGGATATGATATATTTGAAATTCATTCACTAACCTCTTTATTTTAATGTTATTTACTGAGCTTTGGTTCACTATGTGTGTATATATATATATATATGTATAGGTGGGCGACATAAAGATCAAGCCTAGATGAACACCATTAGGCGAGCCACCGCCTGAAGCCTTTTGAGATTTTTGGTGCCTCTGAGTTGAGGCTAGGTCTAGAGGACCATTGTCTAGTTTTTTATCATGGTATTGAGATTTTGTGATGTGTGTATATGTATATAACTGTTTTTGTACAAGCTGTGATGTATGTATTACAGGGTGGGTAAATTTATGTTATTTGCATGTGTTATTTCATATAGAATCACAACTCATTGGACCACTTGTTATATATATATATATATATTTTTATATTAGGCTTCCGCTAGCCTCGATTATTTTTATTTGTACAGGAAGGCCCTTGGTAATCTCGCTGGCCGGTTATGACTTTAAACCTATAGGGGGCGGGTTTGGGTCGTGGCATGCCCTTTGCATGTGCTTTTATTCCAGAAGTGAACTCCAACCTCAGCCCACCTTCCCGTACATGTGGTACCCACTTCCACACGTGCAGCCCTCTTTCCGCATGTGCGACTCTGCCTCCGCACATGCAGTTTTGTTTATCGTTTCTATTTTAAAGAAAAAAACACTCCCTGATTCCGCTCCTACACCTGAAACTCGATGTTTCCAACTCAGGAAGGATTTCAGACGACTAAAACATGGAAGGTTACGAAGCACAGTGACATCATACAGTCCACAAGGTCTTGGAATTAAATCAAAAGGTCTTAAAAGTAAGATGTTTAGGCAGAATCAAATAAGAAGTTGATTGGGTTACACACCCGGGACACCATAAGTCGAGTTGAGCTGAGCTAAGCTGGAATTATGAATATTTGGTGTTAATTAGTTAAACTTTGAATGCATAGCTTAACATTTTCTACATAGTTTAGTCATTTTTTTTGATGAAGTAACATTTACATAAAAAGCTAGCAAATAGACTAAGTTAATTATAGGTATGAAAAATTTATCATAAAATTTCATTCCATGATAGTACTTTATTATTATATGCAATTTAAACATATGTATAATAATTAACCATTTTTCAACAATAACTATAAATTTATTTCCCTTTAAGTTTCTAAATAAATTTGTTATGGCATAGTGTAAGTCATTTTAAGTGTAAAATCTAAAAGAACTAAGACATTTAAGATTACTAGGGTAAATTATGCAAATGGTCCCTGTAATTTACACGATATGTCAAATTGCTCCTTGTTGTTTTAATTTGCCCCGATTTTGCCCCTTAATTTAACGGATTGTGTCAAATTAGTCCAATAAATAATGACCATTAGGTTTGGTGGACGGAAACTCAAACGATGTGTCAATTTGGTTTTTATAATTCACACGATGTGTCAATTTGGTCTCTGTTGTTTTAATTTGCTCGATTTTAACAGGGACTAAATTGACACATTATGTAAACTATAGAGACCAAATTGACAAATCATTTGAGTTTCAGTCCACCAAACCTAACGGCCGTTATTTATTGGACCAATAGAGCACAATTCGTTAAATTAAGGGGCAAAATCGAGCAAATTAAAACAATAGGGACCAAATTGACACACCGTGTAAACTATAAAGACCGTTTGCGTAATTTACCCAAATTACAAATATTTTACACAATACTCACATGGATGTGATCAATGTGAGTATTGTATAGAATACTTAGTAAGTTATTTGGAGTTTTTTATATTTTTAAATTTAAAATTACATTTCGGCTTCCAAGGACAATCTTAAAAAAAAAAATTGTTCATAATAAATAGATGTTTTAAGTTGTGCATAGCATGAGTATACCACTAGTAATTTATAGCCAAATTTTTTATATAGATATACGTATATATATTTATAAGAAATAAATAATAAAAAAATCAATAAGATCGGGATTGTAATTTAGATCACCACAGTTTGACACATAATAATCCCACAGATCCAAACAACATCCTCCAACGTAAAAAGTGGATTGGAGATGATATATCCATTGGACCTTTTCATTAAATGTTTTTTATCTGTCATCCCTCACTGAAGGGGTGTTGATAACCTGATTCAACACTTAAAACTGAATGTATTAAGTGACAATCAATTAAACCCATTTGATAATCACAATTGATATCACTTGAAAACTTTAAGTTATATAAAACTTACTTAATTCTGACTGAATTTATAAATATTAAATATAAGTATCAATATACACTATTATAAACTCACCATCACTACTAGCACTACCACCACCACCATCATTCCACTGCCACCACTACTATCACCGCCGCCACTGCCACCATGCCATCGGCACCATCATCATGCCACCACCACCACCACTACTACCACCACATTCATCACCATTGTTACTATTGTCATAAATACTACCATAATTTTATTACCACCACCATTGTTACCGCTACAACCACCATGGCCACTACCACCGCCACCACAACTACCACACTATCACCATCATCAATGCTACTGCTACTACCACCACCTGTATATATTATTCACTAATAACAATGATAATCTCCATGTTTTTGTTTTGTTTACTTTCTTGATTCCTACACTGAAATCTAAAAGAATCTCCACACTTTCACTTGGAGGGAATTCAATATTTCATTTTCCTTCCATTCAGTTGGAATTCAAACTTTTAGTTTGATTCCCACATAGAAATGTTGAGCAACTCAGTGTGCTCTCATCTACTATAAATAGAGGAAGGACTTTCCATATTCCATCAAGTTTCCATTGGAGGTCTTCCATTGAAGATATCAATGAGATGGAGCTTCTAGTTCTTTTGATATATATATATATATAGAAATAAATAAATAAATAAAATATTCAAAACAGTTTGAGACCGTTTGAATAAAACAATTTTAAGATTTCAAATCCTAACTGCTAGTCGGTTTATGGACGTTAGGAATTAATTTAAACTTTTAAAATTCTGGTAGTGTCTATAAAGGATGGACGCACCCTTTCCTTGGTTGGTGTCTGTTCGAGTTCCATTTAAGGAACTCTCGTCAACAACCCATAGATACTAGTTTTCTTCTTCTCTGTTTCTGCTTCTGATTTTCTGGGTTAAGGTTTTGGTTTAGCAAACAACTAAGGAATACAACCTTAGTGTTGTAGGCCTTTAATTCACGTACCGAAACAGAAATACAGACAAATATTCCAACGATGCATAAATAACACATGATTCCTCCTTAATTACTCATTAGGCATTCTTAATCATGGTTTAGTGACTAATCACAATTCAGGGTCGTTATAGTCTTCCTCTCTTAAAGAGTTTAATCCTCCAAACTCGAATTACCTTCATTTTGGAAGAATGCCAGATCCAGCGAAAACAAGTCAAGGTATCTCTTCATCATGTCCTCTTCAATTTCCCATGTTGCATAGGTTCCTTTGTGATTTTGCCAATCTACTTTCACCAATGGGATTTCATTGTTTCTCAGTCTTTTGATTTGGCGGTTCACAATCTGGATTGGTTGTTCTTTATACGTATAGTCATCCTTCAAAAGCACATGTGTTAGCTCAATAATATGATACGGATCCTGTAAATATTCCCGAAGCATAGAGATATGAAACACATTGTGCATTTGCTCCATAACCGGAGGTAGAGCCGCTTGGTAAGTCACGGGGTTGATTTTTTCAATAATTTCATACGGGCCAATATATCGCGGTGTCAATTTGCCTTTAACCCCAAATCGTGTCTGGCCCTTCGTAGGAGTTACTTTGATAAATACATGGTCGCCTACTTCATATTCTCTGTCTCTCCTTTGAATATCTGCATAACTCTTTTGGTGACTTTGGGCGGTTTTCAAATGTTGTTTGTAACGCCCCGAAATAAATGCCATAAATACATCCAAAACCATATATATATAACAATATAAGTTAGAGTGTAAAGTTCTTTCATTTCATGAGAGTTAATGGTACAAAAGAGTTTAACAAAATAAATGCCCTATAGGCTTACATCTTTCCAAGACCCTGTTTGGTTACAACAAAAGCGAATATAAATCCTGTAACAACCCCGACCTCTGATTAACATTAATCCATGATTAACTATGCCTAATTAGTGATTAAGGTGAAATTCTGAATTAAACTACATGTGCATTGCATTGTTTGTGTTTATTTCTGTTAGGCGCAGGAAGGTCTGTTCGTGTTTTAGTTTTGATTTGCGAATTGAAAGCCTTATTGGCGTCCGAACCAGAAATTGACTTGATTTATGTGTTAAATAGGATTTATAGAAATTTATGGTAGGCTTAATTAAAATTTGGTTCGGAGCGATTACATTTGATTAAAATAATGCCATTTGATTAGTTATGACAAATTACTACCTATAAGGCCACTTTAACACTCCACTCATCTCCTTTCCTTGATCTTAAAACACTTTGAGCCTATTCTAAGGGAAAAACGTGAGAGAGAGGAAGAGTAGAGGGAGGTTGAGCTCAAATGAAGAATTGACTAGGAGATTGAAGCTAATTTGAAGCTTTGGGTTAGGATCCCACTTGAAACCAACCTTAGGTAAGAACTATACTCTTAAGCCTTGTATTTGAGGCACCAAGTAAATGAACTCAAGAGGGTTAGGTGGTCAATTAAGCTAAGATTGGAGAATCGAAGCTCAATGCATATATGCATGTGTAATTCATGGCATTTGAGGTTATTTTTCTCAGGAATTCTTGCATGCATGTCAGAATCCAAGCTTTGTTTTAGAAATTCTTCATGTTCTATGTCATATTGTCATAGTTGACCATGTTTTTGAGTTAAACATTGCATTTGGTCATGTTTTGGGGAACCTTGGTTCAAAGAATTGCATTCAAGTCATGTTCACGAACTAATCTTGAGTTTCAAGTTAAATTCTTGTATAATTGACAAGCCTTGGGGCCATGATTTCTTGTTATAATTCTTTAAACATGTTGTGTTATGAGTTTTCATGTATTTCCCAAAGTTTTGGCCCAAAAAAATGAGTTTTAGATGCTTCAAAAGTTGAGTTTGAGCTTGGTGATCGAATCTAGAATTTCTAGAAATTTGATCCACGCTCGAGCATGGAACTTCACGCTTGAGCGTGCACTCTGAGTACATGCACTTACGCTCGAGCGACGATGGTTACGCTCGAGCGTGAAATGCATATACCCAGAAGTTCTTGTGTTTTGCAATCCGCTCGAGTGAGGGAATCTACGCTCGAGCAAAGGTCTGAGTCTCAAGCTCGAGCGTAGGTCGAGCATCCGTCGAGCGTGAAAAACATGCAACCAGTACTTTTTCAAGAGTTTACAGTCCGCTTGAGCGGGAAAAGTCACGCTCGAGCAGAGCTTTGTTGTCTGCATGTCCGCTCGAGCGAGGAAAGCCACGCTCGAGCGTGGACCTTATTTTCAGCAAGTTTTAAGAAATATTTTCCAATGCATTCTTGCATCCTTATTCCATCATAGGCATTCCTAGGCC
Source organism: Camellia sinensis (assembly GCF_004153795.1). NCBI lineage: Eukaryota > Viridiplantae > Streptophyta > Magnoliopsida > Ericales > Theaceae > Camellia > Camellia sinensis. The sequence continues at coordinate 477,910 of NW_021025961.1, forward strand.
ATGTTTAAGACTCCATAATGGGGATTAAAGGTTAGAAACACACTAAGAGTAAACGACATAAGTTATGTACAATTCGAACGTGTGTTTCAAGTATGTATATGTTATGTGTCATGTAGGTCACGTGCCGCGTACCGTTTGACCAATCTGTTCCGTTTGTTTGTCTCAAGGCCAACTGTGAGTAATAACATAGTAAAGCTATGTTCAATCTTATTTATTTTTTGTATGATGAAATAAGAATTGTTTTCTGAAATGTTATGTTTTGTACAATGAATGATTGTCCAATTGCTGATATGTGTTCGTGACATCCTTAGTATCATGTGGTATGTGTTGGCTGTTACCCAGTATTGGAGGTTTCATCATGGAACTTAATCTTTCTGCACTCTGTTCCTCGTACCGAAGGCTCCATCATGGGGCTCAGCGTGTTTATTCTCTGCTACCCGGATCCGGAGGTTCCTTTATGGAACTGGTTATTCGTAACCCTCACATGTCTGCATCTGTTCTGTATCTACTCTGTTAGTGCTTATGGATGTATCACGTATACTTACGCATGACTTATGATTTCTGTATATGATCTAGACAAAGTATGAATTTGATACGAAATTGAATTGTGAATTCTGAATCTGTACGGACTCATTCATTGAAACCCCTTTACCCTGTTATTGTTCACTGAGCTTTCGCTCATAGTTTATATTATGTATGTAGGTGAGCCGGCGCGTGATCAGGGCCAGAGTTGACGGCCTTCAGTTCTGTTTTTGTCAGCCAACCGTTGTGCCTCCCGGGGAGGTTCCGATTGAAGTCTAGTTATATGGCTGTTTTTGTACTTATGTTAGTCTCTGTCTGTTTTGTACAGTTGGGTCCTGGATATTACACTCTTGTAAATGTTTTGTAATTATGATATCCTTTGACCGACATGCTTATGTATATACAAGTTTTGAAATATTTTGTCCTATGTTTATCGACACAGCTCATTGGACTATTTATGTTTTGTGCATTTGCTTCTGCAGCCCCTAGGCCTTTGGTAATCCACGGATTACTAGTCGGTTACGATGCTAAGCCTACAGGGGCGGGTTTGGGTCGTGAAAAATCCAATACATGTAAAGCCTTTGGCTTGAATCAAAACAATAACATAATACACAAAAGAGATGCTCTTACTCCAAATCCCTCCAAGCTACTGTCTTGGCGGAGGCATGTCACCGACAGCTGAAAATGGTTTTTCCCAAATAAGGTGAGCCAAAATCCAGTAGAAACAATCTAACATAATGTATGAATCTTAATAAAGATATAAGTATGATATGCATAACAAATGCCCACGATAAAATCATTTATAACTTTTTCACAAAACAATGCCATGTCGAGCTTTATATCTCAATTCATAAGCCATTCACCATATCATTCAGACAACCAAACTAAGGGTACAACTTAGGGGGTCTCTAACCAATGAAACCAGTGCACAAATACTTCCATTTTGCTATTTTACGGATATTTCATCCATGGGAATTGGCACCCATGTATACGCGCAGTTTTCAGGACTTTCACCCTAGACACACAGACCAACTTAATTCAATGGAGTCCATCTCCTTTCTTCTCTCAAACATGGAGTACATCCCCTTTCTTCTCCCAAACATCATACATTTACAATGTATTAAAGACATAATCATATTCAATGACAACAAATAAGAGATTAGTTTCAATTCACCTAATCCTCATGCAATTTCTACAACAATCATAGCTATCCTCCACCGATATATGCAATCTCCAAAATAGATAAATCACCCAAATTTCCATAGGTGAGAGGTAATACATAACCAACTCCACCATGTATATAAACATCCATCCAATTTCATATTCCCAATACCAATTTCATTTATTTATACAAAATAACTATTTGGGACATTTTAAGGAAAAAAACTCCCATTTCTTCCAAAATCCATCTCGGGTATCAAAATCAACAAATTTATCACAACACAACTTCATATCTACTCCCATAACCATCTTTAATACCTACATTTGAAAACCCCTCTTTTGATTCTAAACTAAAACCCTAGGTTTGTTCAAAATCATCCTAAATTCCAATATTCTTTACACATTAACAAATAACTAAGTTAAAACTCATAGAAGAGTGTAGAAAGTCCATACCTCGAAGCTAGAGATCAAGGAAGCAATGGAGGAACTTCAAAGACGCCGAAACCAAGTTCCACTCGAATCAAAACATAGCCCTTGAGGTGCTCTACCTTTTTAAGAAAGGCACATGGGTAGAGAAACCACCAAATCCAGGTGAAAATGTGGAGAGAGAGAGAGAGAGAGAGTGAGTTTTAGAGAGAGAGGCTCTAGATCTAGGGTTTTGAGAGAAAAAGATGTGAAAAAGTGATGTAGAAAGGTGCTGCTGCGAACTGATACACTGTTCGCTTGAGCGCAAGAAGTGACGCTGGAGCGCAAAATGCACACTCCCGGTAGTTTTGCAGACAACGAACCCAATGTTGGAGCGCAAGAAAGGCTGCACAAGCTGAGACCGCTTAAGCGCAGAAAGTACCGCTTGAGCATAGAATACACTCTCCCAATAGTTTTACAGACCTGCAAAAATACTAAGAGTTCACAAAGCTCTCTCGAGCACAAGAAGTGCCGCACGAGCGAATGAGTAAAATTCTAGGCAACAAAAGTTCGAAAACCAAGTAACCAACCTGTTCCAAACGCAACCATTACAATCCAATAGTCAAACTCAAGGAAGTATGAGGGGAAAAAGACATGAACAATACTACGAAACCACGAAGCCTGAGTCCAAGATACAAAAGGGTTAGGTTAAAACCTGAATCGCTATAATCTTCCCCCCTTAAGGAATTTCGTCCCCGAAATTTCAAATCAAGTTTTAAACCTATGTTTAAACTGATCACAATAAAGATAATTAATCAATTCCATCACCATGACCCATCCTCCGGTCACCCATTCTCATCAACTCGATACACAAGTTCCAACATTGAAAACACAATTCACATTTTTTTTTTCAAAGCATATACAATGTTTACATTAAATCTGTGTTTCCAAAACATATACAATATATATAATGTTTCCATATTCTCAAAACATATACAATGTTTTCATATTTCAATAACATAATCAAAATTTCAATACATGCTGAAACATCAGCAAATAAGTCCAGATATTTCTCACGGACTTCCAACTCACGTTCCCAAGTTGCTTCCTCAATCCCGTAATGTTTCCATAATACTTTAACCAAAGGAATTGTCTTGCATTGCAAGACTTGGTCCTGAGTATCTAAGACTCTCACCGGTTTCTCCTCATATGAGGCATCCTCATCTACCTCTAAGTCAGTCCAATCCAACATGTGTGATGGATCTAGCTCATACTTCTAAAGCATGCTAATATGAAACACATCATGAACCCTGGAAAGCTGTGGTGGTAAAGCCAAACGATAAACTACCTCTCCAATCCACTCAAGGATCTCAAAAGGCCCAATGAATCGAGGGGACAACTTCCCACTCTTTTCAAACCTCATCAAACCCCTCCTAGGTGATATCTTCAAGAAGACATGGTCTTCCACCTCAAAAGACAAGGGTATCCTCCTACAGTCCATGTAACTTTTCTGGGGACTCTAGGCTATAACCAACCTCTTACGGATAAGGGCAACTTTCTCCGTCATTTCCCGGACTAAGTCTAGACCCAACATTAGAGCATCACCCACCTCAGCCCAACACATAGAGGACCTACACGGTCGACCATACAAGGCCTCAAACGTTGCCATGCCAATACTTGATTGGAAGCTATTGTTATAGGAAAACTCCACTAAGAGCAAGTGTCTCTCCCACGACCCCTTAAAGTCAAGAACACAACCTTGAAGCATATCCTCAAGGATCTGGATAGTACGCTCGGACTGCCCGTTAGTCTGAGGATGATATGCAATACTAAAAGTCAATCTCGTGCTCAAGGCACTCTGTAGGCTCTGCCATAACCGAGCCATGAAATGTGGATCTCTATCCGAGACAATCGTCACAAGGACCCCATGCAACCTCACTATGTCCCTAACATAAAGGTCGGCAAGATAATTTACTGAGTCACTCACACATATAGGTATAAAGTGTGCCGACTTAGTCAACCGGTCAACTACCACCCAAATTGCATCACTACCCTGTTGCGTCCTCGGAAGGCCCACAACAAAATCCATCGTGACATGCTCCCACTTCCACTCGGCTATTGGCAAGGGTTGCAGTAAACCCGCTAGCCTCTGATGTTCAGCCTTCACTTGTTGACAAGTAAGGCACCTTGACACAAACATAGCTACATCCTTCTTCATTCCCCTCTACCAAAATTGGCAACAAAAGTCGTGATACATCTTTGTGCCTCCCGGATGCACAGCAAGGTGTGAATAGTGAAACTCTTGGGATACTTCCTCTCGACAAGACTCTGGCATAAAAAGGCGGTCATGATATCTAATACTCGAATCGGGATACACATTCAAGCCTTTCTCCACCTTCCCACTGGAGATCTTCTCTCAGAGAAATGCCACTTCAAGGTCACCCCTCTGTGCTTCTATCATTCAGTTCACAAGTGTAGGTTGTGCAACTACTAAAAAAAAGGCTGCCGACTCAACGGACTTGCCAAGATGCAAGTCAAACTCACTGATAGCACCCAACATTTCCCATTCCCGAATGGCAATACAAGCTACACTGCTAATAGATTTCCTACTCAATGCATCAGTCACAACATTTTCCTTTCCCAGATGACAATGTAACTCAAAGTCATAATCCTCTATGAACTCCATCCACCTCCTCTGCCTCAGATTCAAGTCTTTCTGTGTAAACAGAATTTAAGACTTTTGTGATCAAAAAAACACTTCAAACTTCTCACCATATAGATAATGCCTCCAAATCTTTAAGGCAAAGATCACCGCTGCTAACTCTAGGTCATGAGTAGGGTAATTCCTCTCATGTGTTTTCAACTGCCGCGAGCCATAGGATATTACCTTCCCCTCTTACATCAAAACACAACCCACGTCTTCCCTTGAGGCATCACAATACACTGAATAGCCCAAACCCCTCTTCGGAATAATCAAAACTGGAGCAGTGGTAGGTCTAACCTTAAGCTCTTGAAAAGACTTCTCATAGGTCTCTCTCCAAACAAATTTTATCTCTTTCCTTGTTAGTCTAGTCAATGGTGAGGCTACCCTAGAGAAATCCTTCACAAATCTATGATAATACCCGGCCAACTCCTAGAAACTATGAATCTCAAAAGCATTCTTAGGTTGTCCCCAATCTAGCACTGCTTTTATCTTGGATGAATCTACAGTCACCCCTTCCCCAGATACCACATGGCCTAAGAACTTAACTTCCCTCAGCCAATATTTACATTTCCCAAACTTAGCATATAGTTTGTGGGCTCTAAGCAACTCAAGCATCACTCGCAAGTGTTCCTCGTGCTCCTTCTCAGAGGGTGAGTGTGAACCCTGTTCCGTATTATGCTAATTAGCCTTAATTGTGATTGTGATTATGTGTTTGGTATGATTTGGTGTGCTATTTGTATGAATATATGTGGTTTTGAATTTCTATTTGTTCACCGGAGGAAAATCTGTTTGACTTTCTGCTTTGGAAATTAAATTGAAGGCCTTATCGGCCACCAAACCCGAAATTTATTACGCCATTATGATTAGCATAATTTTTAGAGCCTACGGTGAAATTTAATTGAAAATTTATTCGGGTCAAATTAATTAGATTAAATTATCGACCTAGTGCTCAAATATGTAATGTTGATAATTGTAATTAGGGGAAATTGTATATAAAGGGGCACTAAGCACTCAACATCTCTCTCCATATACATTTTGGCTGGAATTATCCTAAGGAAAGAGAGAGAGGGTCGACTAGAGAGAAAGCAAGAGAAGAATTGTGCAATTTTGGCTCAAGGCTTGGGAGTCTTGAAGATTAAACTCAAGAATTGGCTAGAGCTTGGGTGTTTGAAGCTCCTAGGTGAGTGAATTTATGAATATTAACTTGTAACCTTGTGAATTCAAAGTTGAATGATGATGAAGAACATAAAATGAGTTGGTCTTGAAGAATTGGAAGTCGTAGAACACATGCATGTAAGGAATTGCCATGAATTTCCATGTTTGAGCATAAAGTGTGGAATCCATGTTGAATTTTGATTGAAGTCCATGTATTTGATCATCTCTTCACCAACTAAATTGAGAATATTGTGTATATCTCACATGCAAGTACAAATCATGGAAGTGTGAGTCTTGAATGTTTGAATTTAGTATGTTGGTGATGAGTTTGGGACAATTTGAGTCATGCATGTAATTGATTCATGAAATTGAGCTTCATAATGTAATGAACTTGGTGTTGGATCATGTTAGTACGTGTATATGTGAAGTTTGAACCATAATATGCAAGAATATGCAAGATGTGTTGATTTGAATGTTGAATTTAAGCCCAAGAGCAATTTTGGATTTTCCAGAATTTATGGTGTCCGCTCAAGCATGGGAACCTTCGCTCGAGCGGGAAATACAGGCTCCCAGAACTTTTTGCAGACATGGTGTCCGCTCGAGCGAGGGAATTCACGCTCAAGCGGGGAGCTATGTAGGATGACCTTCTGCTCAAGCGTCCGAGTTCACGCTCGAGCGTGAAAATGACATAACCAGTACTTTTGCAAACATGTTGGGTCCGCTCGAGCGGGGACCCCTGTTTCTGAAATTTTGTAAATGCATTATTTGTTTCGTTTTCCGTTCTCTTTCACTTCTAAGCACTCTTAGGCATGCATTGAGCATTGTAAATGAGTTAAAAGGATAAGAATGGAGCCTAAAGAGGTATATGTGAATTAAGAACGGATTGAATTGTTTGTGACCCTTCGTGTTCACGGAATGTGTAGGGTCGAGCTCCAGGGCAAATCATCCAGCCGATCACTGTGAGTAATATCTTAACGAAGATATCTGAAATATGCTATTTGTCCAATTGCTCATCTTCCTATAAGTCTGCCAATTTGAATTGTGGACAAAGGTTGCTATGTCGAAAGAATGAAAGTATGAATGGGCCAGAGGCCAGTTTGACATCAAAGTCTGAATGGGCCAAAGGCCAGTTTGACACGAAAGTATGAATGGGCCACAGGCCGGTTTGATATGAAAGTATTAATGGGCCAAAGGCTAGTTTGACATGAAAGTCTGAATGGGCCAAGGGCCAGTTTGACATGAAAGTATGAATGGGCCAGAGGCCAGTTTGACATGAAAGTCTGAATGGGCCAAAGGCCAGTTTGACAAGAAAGAATGAATGGGCCGAAGGCCAGTCTGACATGAATGAAAGATAGATGGGCCAAAGGCCAGTTTGACATGAATAGATTGGGCCTGAGGCCATCCGATGTGTTTGGAACCGTAGTTACTTGACCTACATATGTATATATGTATGTATTAAATAGAAATATGAATTGGGCCCAAGGCCGTCTGATGTTGTTCCAATGTATTTTGTTTATTTGATATTATTCACTGGGCTTTCGCTCGCGCTCATTCATGTGTCTGTAGGTGAGCCAAGGGAGGTCCAAACCCAGCCTCGGTGAAGTTTGTGTGGAACGACCAAGGTTTTGAAGAGTCAGCCCTTACGTCTCACGCACGAGACTCGTCTTCGCCCTTTTGCCATTTAGTTTTATTTTGACATATTGGCGAGAATTTTAGTTTATGATTGTATATAGTTGTGATTGGCTGACCTAGACTTGAATCTTGCATGTATAGAGCTTTGTGTTAGTACATATTTTGATGTGAGTTATTGACATGTATATGTATGGATTGTTATGACGTGCCATGTAAGCACAGCTCTATGGATAAAGTTTTAAATTTTTCTTCCGTTTGGCCCCTTTACTCTGATGAGTTATGTCCGGTTTGGTTTGAGGCTGTAAGTAATCCCTTGATTACTGGCCGGTCATGTCCTTAACCCATAGGGACGGGTTCGGGTTGTGACAGTGAGTAGATCAGGATGTCGTCAACAAAGACAACCACAAAACAATCTAGAAACTCATAGAAAATTCTATTCGTCAAATCCATAAACACGGCTGGTGCATTGGTTAGCCCAAATGGTATCACTAGAAACTCATAATGGCCATACCGCATACGGAATGCAGTTTTCTAGATATCCTCCTCCCTTACTCTCAACTAGTGATAACCCGATCTCAAGTCTATCTTAGAGAAGCAACAAGACCCCTTCAATTGATCAAACAAATCATCTATACGAGGCATTGGGTACTTGTTCTTAACAGTTACCCAATTCGACTTCCGATAATCTATACAAAGTCGCAACGCACCATCTTTCTTTTTAGCAAAAAGAGCCTGTGCTCCCCATGGTGAAGTACTAGGGCTGATAAAACCTTTATCTAACAGTTCTTGGAGTTAAATCTTCAACTCACTCAGCTCAGCAGGTGCAAATCTATACGGTGCCATAGAAATTGGTGCCATGCCAGGAACCAAATCAATAGAGAACTTGATCTCTCGATGAGGTGGTAAACTAGTAAGATCCTTGGGAAAATCGTTCAGGTATTCACAAACCACCCTTTGCAACTCAACTCGAACTTCATCACACTCCCTACTCAAGAAGTTGGCAATAAGGCAACTAAGTTCACTCCGCCCACACGGATCATACACCTGTGATAAGACTCTATCAACCCGGTCCCCCAAGAAATAAAAGCAATCACCGCTCAAGATACATACAGTAACCCTTTGATGATAGCAATCTATGATGGCCCGATATGATGACAACTAGTCCATACCCAAAATAACATCAAAACTAGACATGTCAATCAACACAAATGCAAAAGGAAGTCGACGACCAACAACTTGCTTGTCACAACCCCGACACCGCTGCTTCAAAACAATCTCACAACCAATAAGTGACTCTACAAAGAGAGGAGATGCTAACTGAGCCAACTCTAACCCCAAAATCGATGCAAATGCAGACAAGATAAATGAATGGGATGCACCCATATCAATCAACACATTAGCAACTGAATTGCAAAACAAGAAGGTACCTCTCATTACTGATGGAGCTGGTACAAGATCTGGCGCGGTAACAGTATACACATGCCCTGTAGGTCTCTGCTCAACCTGCTCACCGCTCGAAGCATAAGCCTGATGCACTGACTGAGCCAAAGAGGCTCCCTAATTGGCCCTCAAGGCCTATGCTAATTGTGCCAGCTGGTGGATTTATGTCTGCCTTGAACCAGACGCACTAGGTCTGCCGCCCAATTGAGAGCAAAACCTCTTCATGTGCCCCGCCTGCCCACACTGATAACAAGTGAGAGACTAGCCTCTCCCCTGACTCTAGCTCTCAGAACGAGTCGAAGACGATGCAGACCGCTGCCTTCCTCCTTGCTGCGGGCAAGCTGAAAACTTGTGGCCTAACTGACCACACTTGAAACAAGTGACATCTCCCTAATCACATCTCCCAGAACCCTAACTCGGTACTGGAAAAGTAGACCTCGACTGAGCTCCTTAGGACTACTGTGGGTTAGAACCCCTCTGCCTCTTACAGTCCCCTTGAATATCCTGACTCCTTTTGGAGCCCCTCATCCTCTTCTCCTCCATCTACATTACGGTCTCCAGATGAGCCGCCGCCTCCACAAGGCGTCCATAATCTCTAATCATTGACCCCGCCATTTTGAACATGAGTCCAGTCCTCAATCTCTTTTCGAACTCTAAACAACGGCACTCCTCAGTCGCCATGAGTTTTGGTACAAACCTCGACAAGCTAGTGAATGTGTCAACCGGAGTGTTCAACTGCACAAGCTTGGAGAACTGATCTCTCAACTTCTCCTAAACTGTGGGAACAAGAACATATCTTGGAAGGCACTGACAAAAGTCTCCCAAGTCACACCAATACGCCCCCACGCATACCTCCATCACTGACCCACATCTCCCTTCAGTTAGAAGGATGCCAAGGTCACTCTCAACCGATCGTCCTCGATGCCAAGCATCTCGAACGTCTTTACTATATGAAGGCTCCTTGGGATCACCCAAAAACTCATCCGGATTCGACCAAAAAAACTCTCACTTCAAGAAAGATGACCCTGCCTCGGCTACTTGGGCCTAGACTTGATTCTCAGCTCTGAGAATGTCTATAGACTCCCGCAATGCTCCGAAAATTTTGCGGGCTAAGGCACCTATGGCCTACTGACCCACTGGTTCAGCCACATTGGCCTAACCAACCCCTTCTTCTTGCACCGGAATATCATCTAGTAAAGGCACCTCATGCCTCCTAAGCCTACCATGCCTACCACCACTACGTCCACGTCCTAACATCTTAATGAAGGTAACACGAGAGATTAGCACATTTACAAATGTGTCGACGCTAACTTACTCGCGTTCTAATGTAGTGGACAACAGTAATTCACTCCACATAAGCACGTTGTCACATAAACAAATACGAATTTTATTTTCGGATAATGACCGTCCCGCGGCGTTACCAGAGTTCCAATTAGAAACAGTAATGATCAAGTGCTCTTTTAATAGAACTTCTAGAAACCCGTAGACTTAATCAACATCCTAGAAATTAAATCCCATACCCATATAACCACATAAGCATGTTATCATGTAGGCACATCGTACATACTAAAGTCTCTATCAAGCGAGACAAACCCATTATCACAATAACCACTTCCCACATACGTGCGATTTTCAAGACTTTCACCCTGGACAAACAAGCCAACTTAATTCAATGGAGTGCATCCCCTTTCTTCTCCCAAACATGGAGTACATTTACAATGTATTAAAGGCATAGTCATATTCAATGACAATGAATAAGAGATTAGTTTCAATTCACCTAATCCTCATGCAATTTCTACAACAATCATAGTTATCCTCCACCAATAGCCCAAAATAGATATAGAATCTCCAAAATAGATAAATCACCCAAATTTCCATATGTGAGAGGCAATACATAACCAACTCCACCATTTATATAAATAGCCATCCAATTTCATATTCCCAATACCAATTTCATTTATTTATACAAAATAACTATTTGAGACATTTTAAGGAAAAACTCCCGGGTATCAAAATCAACAAATTCATCACAACACAACTTCACATCTACTCCCATAACCATCTTTAATACCTACATTTGAAAACCCCTCTTTTGATTTTAAACCAAAACCCTAGGTTTGTTCAAAATCATCCTAAATTCCAATATTCTTTACACATCAACAAATAACTAAGTTCAAACTCATAGAAGAGTGTAGAAAGTCCCTACCTCGAAGCTAGAGATCAAGGAAGCAATGGAGGAACTTCAAAGATGCCGAAACCAAGTTCTACTCGGATCAAAACATAGCCCTTGAGGTGCTCTACCTTTTTAGCAAAGGCACATGGGTAGAAAAACCACCAAATCTAGTTGAAAATGTAGAAAGAGAGTGAGTTTTATAGAGAGAGGTTCTAGATCTAGGGTTTTAAGAGAAAAAGATGTAAAAAAAACGATGTAGAAAAGTGATGCTGTGAACTAATATACGTACAGTCCGCTCGAGCGCAAGAAGTGACACTCAAGCATCAGACACAATAAGTTGTTCCGCTCAAGCGCAAGAAATAATGCTCGAGCGCAAAATGCACACTCCCAGTAGTTTCGCAGATAACAAACCCAACGCTAGAGTGCAAGAAAGGCCACTTGAGCTAAAATCGCTCGAGCACAGAAAGTACTGCTCGAGTGTAGAATACACTCTCCTAGTAGTTTTGCAGACCTATAAAAATACTGACAGTTCACAAAGCCTGCTCGAGCGCAAAAAGTGTCGCTCGAGCGAAGAAGTAAAATTCTGGGCAACAAAAGTTTGAAAACCAAGCAACCAACCTATTCTAAATGCAACCATTACAATCCAATAGCCAAACTTAAGGAAGTATGAAGGGAAAAAGACATGAACAACACTACGAAACCTCGAAACCCAAGTCCAAGATATAAAAAGGTCGGGTTAAAAGCGAAATCGCTATATTGTTGATTCAGGTAAAATTTTCAGTTGTTTCTTGCACAAGTTCTGGTCCCAACAACGGTCTATCGCCTACGTCGGCCCAACAAATTAGAGATCAGCATTTCCTACCATATAGAGCTTCATAAGGAGCCATTTCAATGCTTGAATGGTAGCTGTTGTTATATATAAATTCGGCCAAAGGCAGATAAGCTTCCCAATTTCCTTGGAAATCTACCACACACATTCTAAGCATATCTTCCAAGGTTTGAATAGTCCGTTCAGATTGGCCATCCATCTGTGGATGATAAGCACTGCCAAGTCTCAATTCTGTTCCCAAGGCTTGTTGCAAACTCTGCCAAAATCTTGAAGTAAACTTGGGGTCTCTGTCAGATACAATAGATACTGGTATTCCGTGCAATCTCACAATCTCATTCATATATATGTTAGCCAATTTGTCCGCATTATAAAAGGTTTTCACAGACAAAAAATGAGCAGATTTAGTTAAACGATCAACAATGACACAAATAAAATCCATACCTCGAGAGGAGCAAGGTAATCCAACAATGAAGTCCATCATAATATACTCTCATTTTCATTCCGATATTGGAAGTGACTGAAGTAATCCAGCGGGTTGTTGATGTTCAGCTTTAACTTATTGGCAGTGAAAATACCTTGCTACAAACTTAGCAACACATTTCTTCATTCCAGGCCACCAAAAATTTTGTTTCAAATCATGAGCTTCGATCATAATTTAGAATTATGAGCTTCGATCAGATGCATAGCAAATTTAGAATTGAAATACTTTTCTTTGTATTCCCCCAGATGCATAGCAAATTTAGAATTATGAGCTTCGATCATAATGTGCTTCCTCAATTTCAAAAAATTTGGTACACAAAGTCTTTCTTGAAGTTTCAATATATTATTGTCACACACAAATCCCAGCCTTGGTTTTGAATCGATTTCTTCAACAATCTTTCTCAAAAACTCATCTTGTAGTTGCTTTTCTTTAACTTCCTCAAGGATAGCTGGTTATGCAGAAATGACAGCTAGGACCCCACCTTGATCACGTAACACAATTTCAATTTCATTTCTTTCCAGTTCATACAACAATTCTTTCTGGCCAGTGAGCAAACATGACAAATTTCCAATGGATTTTTGACTCAAAGTATCTACAACTGTATTTGCCTTTCTCGGATGATACAAAATCTGTAAATCACAATCTTTTATCAACTCAAGCCATCTCCACTGTCTCATGTTCAATTCTTTCTAGGTAAAGAAATATTTCAGGCTTTTGTGATCGGTATATACTTCACAAGTTACTCCATACAAGTAATGGCGCCATATTTTAAAGCAAACACTATAGCTGCAAGTTTCAGGTCAGGGGTTGGATAGTTCCTTTCATGTGGTCAGAGTTGTCATGAATAGGCAATTACCCTTCCATTTTGCATTAGCACACATCCCAAACCTTTGTACGAAGAATCACTAAAGATTTAGAACCCATCAGTACCATTAGGTACAGTCAGAATTGGTGCAGTCACCAATCTAGTCTTCAATTCTTAAAAAGCAGACTCTCTTTGATCATTTCAATCAAATGGTACATTTTTCTGTTTCAACTGTGTCAATGCCATGGCAAGTTTCGAGAAGTCCTTCACAAATCTTCTGTAATAGCCAGCAAGTCCTAGAAAACTTCTAACTTCTGACACATTTGTTGGTCTTGGCTAATTCACAATGGCTTCAATTTTCTGCAGGTCCACTGATATGCCATCCTTATTGATTATATGCCCCAGAAACGTCACACTATCAAGCAAAAATTCACATTTGGAGAGTTTCGCATACAATTTCCTATCTCTCAGAATCTGCAGCACAGTTCTCAAATGATTTTTGTGATCTTCCTTGCTTTTAGAGTAAATCAAAATATCATCAATAAATACAACAACAAATTCATCCAGATATGGTTTAAACACTCTATTCATTAGGTCCACGAAGGCGGCAAGTGCATTTGTTACTCCAAATGGCATTACGAGGAATTCATAATGTCTGTATCTAGTTCGAAAGGCTGTTTTCTCTACATCTTCTATTTTAACCTTCAACTAGTGGTACTTGGATCTAAGATCTATCTTTGAAAACACTTGGGCTCCCTGGAGTTGGTTAAACAAATCGTCTATTCAAGGCAATGGATATTTGTTCTTGACAGTTACTTTGTTCAATTCTCGATAGTCAATACATAACCTCAAAATCCTATCTTTCTTCTTAACAAGCAAAACTGGAGCACCCTAAGGTGAACTACTCAGACGGATAAATTTCTTGTCTAACAGTTCTTGAAGATGAATTTTCAGTTCTTTCAGTTCAGAGGTGGACATTCTGTATGGAGTTTTAGAAATAGGTTGTGTTCCAGGTACTACATCGATGGTAAATTCAATTTCTCTATCAATCAAGTCACCAGATAGTTCATTTGGAAACACATCAGGAAATTCATTAACTACAAGGATGTTCTCTACATTAGTGCTATTTGTGGGCACAATCAATACACAACACAAATAACCCCGACAACCCTTTCTCAACAGTTTATTTTCAATGCAGAGATTAAATATAGGGGAGGAACTACACCATTCCCTACAAACACAAATTCAGGTAACCCCGGTGGCCGAAACACAACAAATTTGGCAACACAATTAATGGTAGCATGATATTTTGTCAACCAATCCATACCCAATATGCAATCAAAATGATGAATATCCAGGGGCAGCAAATCAATATACAACATCATACCACCAATCAAAATATCACAAGCCGGGTAAACATAAGCACATATCATAGAACCCGCAGATGGTGTAGATACAGATAGCAAGTAGTTCATGGTTTCTAAGGGTCTAGTCAATTTCTAGGAAAAAGCATGCGACACAAATGAATGGGTAGATCCAGAGTCTATTAAGACATATGCATTGTGAGCACAAATAGGAAGTATACTCAACACCACAGAGTCGGTGTTTTGGACGTCTCCGAGCACAAGTGCAGAAACTCGACCCTGTCTCAAACTTTTTTTTTTTCCAATGTTAGCTCTAATATTAGTTCTTGGTGCAGGAGTGGATCCGGCTTTTAAATTGTGTCATTAGTTCAATCGTCACTTTTTCTCTCTTCAATTAATTAATAGGATGGTCTACATACTTCCTAAGGTGATATTTTCTCTGCATATACCAATATACCACATGGCAAACAACTTGAACAACAGCTAACTTATGCCTTCTATCCCACATAGTCAAGTCCTTTCTTAGCTCTTTGTCTTGCTGATCCATTTATCCTATATTTTTTATCAAAATAAATCAGTATACTACACATCTAAACATTAATCCATATGAATAAACAATTAACCATTTTATCAAGTGCTCAGTGAGTTACAATTGTATTGTTTTTAATTTTAATTAAAATAAATTAGTATACTAAACATCAAAACATCAATCAATTTTTTTTTTTCTTTCACACTATATTCACATGATAAACAAACCAATCAACCCATATATCTATTATATTATTAAATCCAACACAACAGTTGTTGTGGCTTTGTCACTACGTTCTTGATTTCCTACAGAATTTATGCAAGTGCATGATAGAAGATTTATAGATTGAATAGGGGCCATGACACGCAAAATGCAAAGAGATGAAGGATATTTGTGAAGGGTACAAGAAAAATGGAACCAACAATTTGAGAGCACAAAAAGAGAATACATATATAATTGTGTATGGTAAATAGTATATATATACATAACAAAATATATATACATATTCTCAGATTTCTTGAATGATAAATAGTATATATATACATTTATATACATAACAGAATACATATGTAATTTTGGAGTTTTCAATAAAATATATACACATATACAAATATAGAGTCTAAACAACAAAATTAGGGCTAGCTTTTCTTTCTTATACATAACAAAATATATATAGCGTAATATATATATATATATATATGTATATTATTAAGAACAGCTTTTCTTATGCATAATAGTATATATATATTACATATATACATAATAGAATCAAAGAATGAAAATAGGAAGGTTGATTACCTGCACGACAAAGAAAAGCCAGAAGGAAACGGAGAGAGAGCTGGAGAAGTGGAGAGTTAAAAACGTTGTGCTGGATATGAAAAGCCCTTAAGGACATGGGTGTCAATCATTTTATTTCTTTTATTTTTATAGGGACAAAATTGGTATTATGAAAATATAAAAATTTGTTGGTTTCTTTTCTCTCTCAATCTCTCCACTTTTGGAAAGATTGAAAATAAGGGTTAATGGGTTTCTCTCCATTGATATTATGAAAATATAAGAATCTGTTGATTTCTTTTATTTCTCAATCTCTCAATTCTTAGAAAGATTGAAAATGAGGGTTATAATCCATTTTTCTTAATTTCTCTCCACTTAAATTATTTAAACAAATAAAAAAATAAATATCTCTCCATTTATTATTATTTTTATCTCCAAATTACTAAAAAAAGAAAAAAAGAAACAATCAAAAAGCACAACTCGTCAGCAGTTCTTTGGCTTGCTTCTAATCCAGACCAGACCAGACAGCCTGAGAAGGGTTGCCGATCAACTACTATGATTGCTTCTTCTTCTTCCCCTTCTCCTCTCTCTCTCTCTAAATCCCCCTTTTTCTATGTATATGCTTACATAGTTTTTTTTTATAATTATTTTCATGTTTTCAATCTATTTATCCATTCAACTCAACATATAATTAAATGGGTAAAATTACATTGACAAGTTTGAAAAAATATATATATAGGGTCCGTTTAGTTTAGTTTTCAGAATCAATTTTGAAAGATAATTTTTTAAAAAGCGTTATAAAATTTAAAATTTTATTTCGCTGGTTTTTAAAATATTAAAAATTTAAAACTAATTTAGTTTTGAGTTTTTAAAACTAATTTTTGATTTTTTTAGTTTTCGTGTTTTGGCATTTTTAGTAAACTTTTTTTTGTATTTTAATCAATTTTTTTTTTTAACTTCTTAAATGCATCTAATCTAAATGTACTTTTCAATGGTCATAATGTAAATGTACTTCGTTTGTAATGAACTTTTTAAATATTTCAATCAATATTTTCAATTTTTAGATTCACTCAATTCAAATACACTTAAAACGTATAAAATTTATGAAAGAATCTTTTTAAAAAATCACTATATAATAACAAAAATACAAAAATTTAATACATTTTCATATTTTTTTTTGTATTTATTAATTTTTTTAAGATTTCTTCACAATTTTTTTTTACTTATTAAGTATATCTAGATTGGGTGTATCTAAAAAATAATAAATAAATAATTAGCCAATATATTAAAAAATTTCATTATAAATGGAAAAAAAAAACAAACAAAAGCAAATTAAAAACTCAAAAACTGTTTTTGAATACGTCAAAACCAAACAAAGTTTTAAAAATCATTTACTCATTCCGCACTAGTTGTCCAAATTTAAATTTAACACATTTTTTAATTTATTTTTAAACATTTTTTTTTTATTAATTCGAAATACAAATTCATTTTGTTTTAAATTTTTATATGAATTGGTTAATAACTTCTTTACAATGTTTCATCCAAAAAATTCAATTATTTTGAAAATATGATGTAGATATTGGTTCAATTAATGTAGCTTTGGTAATAGATTGAAATGGTTTTTGGAAATAGAGATAAATTTGAAATAGATTCAAAATAGTTTCGGGAATAGAGATAATTTGGAATTGATTTGAAACGATTTTGGAAATGGAGATAAATGTAGAATAACTTTCAAAAAATTCTAAACAAATGAGCTTTCAATTTTGGACTCTCAAAATTTATTTCCAAAATCCAAACCAAACAGAGCCATAATTACTTTGAAATTTCGAATATGATTACATTAGTTTTTCTTAAGATTTTAAATTACATAACACTTAATTTCATTTTCATTAATAATTAGTTAGTCATATGGATGAAAAAATAATGTTGTCATATCTTTTATGTTAAAATATATATTCTTTCTCATTAGTTGCATTAATTTCCATCTACCTAGCCTTATTAAAAGAGAGATCAATGTAATTATGTCAAAACTGTATGACTACTTACATTTTTTTTTTTTAACTTTAAGAGTAGTGTAATTTACCCTAATTAAAAAATTAACTTATTTTAAAGATGAATTTTACATAAATTTTTTCTTAAGCTAGCTTTTTAAATTTAAAATTAACATTTAAAGTGTTTTTAAATAGCATTACACATTTGACACATTCAGGGTGCCTTGGGTACACGTTTGACTTTTAACACTGTTTATCAGTCTTAGACCGACGAAAAATTCGAGCATACCATGCTAATCCTTGAGGACATGTTGCAGGAATGTGTCCTCGATTTTAAGAGGTCATGGGAGAGATATTTACCTATAGCCAATTTTGCCTACAATAATAACTTTCAACCTAGCATTGGGATGGCACCATTTAAGGCGTTGTATGGCTAGCCTTGTAGATCACCGGTATGTTGAGTCAAGGTGGGGGATGCATCTATGTTGGGACCGGAGTTAATGTGTGAGACAAATGAGAAGGTTGCCCTTATTCGACAGAGATTGGCTACCACTCAAAGTCGTTAGAAAAGCTACGTCGATTGAAAGAGGAGACCTCTATCATTTGAGGTCGGTAATCATGTGTTTTTTAAGATCTCACCAAGATAGGGTTTAATGAGATTTGGGTAGAGTGGTAAGCTTTCTCCTATATTTATTAGGCCTTTTGATATTGGGGAGGTAGCATACCGTTTGACCTTACCGTCCTAACTTTCTGAGATTCACAACATATTTTATAGCTCTATACTCAACAAATATGAGCATGATCCTTTGCATGTGCTTAATTGAGTTGATATAGAGATAGATGAGGATGCCTCGTATGAGGAACAACCAGTGCAAATCTTAGACAATCGGAAACAAGTTTTGAGGGAAAAGACCATTCCCTTGGTCAAGGTGTTGTAAAGACACCATTGGGTAGAAGAGACGACTTGGGAATGGGAGGTGGAAGTCTGCTCCAGACCTACTCGAAAGTACTTAATCTACTTTTCACATATTTAACTTTACTTAATTATTGTTGCAATTTTGGGAATGAAATTTCCAATGGTGAGGGGAGGTTGTAATGTTCCGAGTCTTAGACCCGACTTGAAACTACATATTCAAACTTGTTATTTTACTTTCGAAACCTTGGTGCATTGAGTAATGTCTTAGTGACCACGATCAAAGCCGTGTATTGTATTACTTAATGTCTTAGCAAACTAAATTTTTAGTTTCAAGATGGAATGTCAAAGTATAGAAACACATTGGTGAAGTTTGGCTACACCAAGCATGGCTGCACGTGCTGTGGGTAGGACCGGACGTGAGATTTGGTGCAAGTAATTGTTGGTTTCCTAGGCAAGATATATGCACGTACGGAGGGTGTATGTGTACGGTGAAGGAGGAGATTTTGGGCCTTTCTCCTCTAAGAAACCGTTCGTTCGGCTAAAGGACATCACACATGCAGAAAGAGGGTTTCACACATGCGGTCAAAGGCTCCGTACGTGCGCTTAGCGTGTTTCTGACCTTGAATTTTGCACCAGCTCTCTCAAAATCTAACTATCTCTCTCTTTCTTTTCACTTTCTCCCAACTCTCTCTATAACGTTTTTCTTTCCATTCTCTCTAAAATTAGAACCAAAACTCTACAAAATCTTTGATCCACCTTATTTAGAGTCCATATCTTACCTTGGTTCTTTTGACTAAAGTGTAAAGCACGTTGAGAGTATCATTTTGATCGGAGTGATCATTGATCCAACAATCTAGAAAATTTGAAATTCTTCCTTCTTGCACTCTACTCTTGAGGTATGAATTTTCTTAACTGTGGGAATGTATTTTAACAAAATTATGTGGTATCTTGATAATTGTAATTATTTGAGAGATTAGGATTTTGTTATTATTATTATATTTATAAATTAGTGGTTAACTCTAATTTGTAGAAAACTCCTCAAATTGTTCTTCTATAAATGATCCATGATGTATGAATTTAAGGACATTGTACTTTAATTGAGGAAACCCAAATTTTTCCAAAAACCCTAGAAAATATGGGAAAGTGAGAGTATGAATTGCATGTTAAGAAACTTAAGACATTCTTGAAAATTATGATTTATCTTGAAATATTGGAAGTTGTTGAGTTATGCTCTAACTATTGTTTTATTAGAATATTTTGATAGAGATAATTGTTTTGGCAATCGGTGGACAATTGCATTGTCGTGTTGTAGAATTGATATGAAATTAGGAGAATTGAAATCATTTAGAAAAGCATGCATTGCATTCGCATTCCCATAATTTCATATTATTATCTCTGATCGCATTTTCAGAAAGTGTGTTGTACCGATTCATTTTGAGAACTTTTGAAAAATGTTGTGAATTAGAGTAAATAACATGGTAAATCCAATTAGGGTGTGTAGATATTGTGATGAGAATTAAGTTAGCTTGAGGTCCACGGTGGAAGTCCAGAAAACTGCGTAGGGTAGGTTCCAAGTTCCTTCTAGTTAATAGCTAATAAAGTGGAGTGATTTGGTAGTTCTTAGATAGACTACTAGTAGATATGTACCTAGGAATTTCCATTGTTGTATTTACCTCTCAATTATTTTGATGAAAAGAAAGTTTTGAATTGGATATTTTGGAAAGTTTTGC
Source organism: Camellia sinensis (assembly GCF_004153795.1). NCBI lineage: Eukaryota > Viridiplantae > Streptophyta > Magnoliopsida > Ericales > Theaceae > Camellia > Camellia sinensis. Next base: position 498,521 of record NW_021025961.1, read on the forward strand.
ATGCAACATTCTCGAAGAAAGAAAAACATGTATTTTTTGGCATAGTATCTCATTACATCTCACGATCATGATTATGTTAAAATTCATGCACATTGTTAAGATTTTCTCTATTAGGCATTAGCACTTATCCCTTCATGGAACCATTTTTCAGATACTATTGATATGCTTCAAACTCGTTGAATGTTGAGAATGTTTAGGAGCATGGATGCTCTTTTTGTTTCCTTATATGTATAGCACTTATCTTACTTGCTTGGGATAGAGACTAGCTTCTTTTGTAGTATGCTTCTAATCCTTAAAATTTGTAAGCATTTTGGTCATCTATTTCAAATATTGTTTAGTCTTGTATTTTAATATATTACATGCTATAGATTCGGGCTTTAGTGTTATGAATGTATGATCACATATAATCATCTTTTGTAAATCTAAAGGAATATTTGAAGGGAAGTATAATGAAAAGGAGATTTGTTTTGTTTATCAATGTTATTTCAAATTTGAGACTATTATCAACTTCTGCATGTGTATTCTAATTGGATAATGGAAATGAGTGACATATATAGTGTATATTTAACAAACAGATTTTACAAAATATGGAGCATCATAGATGTCTATCTTAGATAACTCCCTTCCTAGCGTCCCCTCCATTCTCCACCAATTCCACATCTAACAACCTCCTTCTCAATCTCCCTCGTCATCCTCTCTGACAACCCTTTCTCAACATCTCCGCTACCCCTACCTTAGGTGGCGTCCTTTCCACTCCTTCATTCACAACCTTTTAATTTGTTCATGTTCGCATACACATATACACTAAGTGACAAAGAGAAAGAAATAGACATAGAGAGAGAGAGAGTGAGAGTGAGAGCAACAAAAAGAGAGAGATTCACATATGTATTTGTGTGTTTGTGTGTGTGTGTGTGTGTAAAGAGAAAGAGGCAAAATAAAATATGATAAAAAGAGAGAGTCAGATGATGAGGTGGGAGTCGTCAAGGAAAGAAATGGAGGGATTGGGGTTGGCACGACAAATGAGAATGCTAGGAGGAAGTTAGGAAAAATTTGGAGAGGAACGGGTGGAGATGGCTTGAGGTGGTGGTTAAGGTGGTATAGAATTAGAGTCAGTGGCTTTGGAAGGTAAGGAATGTAAATAAAATTTAAATTTTAAAATAAATTATAAAAATATGAAAAATAGAAATTTAAAGAAGATAGTAGAGTGCTATTAGCACTCTAATTTCATGTAAGTGAAAATAAACAACACTTATTGTAGGGAAGATTATGCGCTAAAATATTTGTTTTTCTTTTTTCTATTGGGACGGGCTTCTCTCCAGTCTTAAATCAAACTAGAGAGATGTTGTCTAGCCCATTGGTCCCACTTTTGGGCCCTGTTTGATAATCTGAACTATTTACATTTCACGATTTAGCGAGTACATCATCCCTGCAAAAAATCAAGTCGATTAGATAACGGCAACAACGTGTTCCAATCAATTTTGTATGAACAAAAAATGAACGGTGAGAAAATAAACAATTCATACAAAATTGATCTGAACATGTGTTTTCCGTTATCCGATCGACTTAATTTTTTTCAAGGATGATGTACTTGATGAGCCTAAACTATGAACGGTTCAAATAATCAAAATGAGGCTCAAATTGGGCCCAATAGGCCAGACTGGATTGTCTAGCCTGATTTGGGATTGGAGATAGTCCAGACCCTTTTCTATTAGGTTTTGTTTCATAGTGTTTAAGTTTGTAGTTATTTTGTTTGAAATTTTTTATCAATGCACACAGTATACATATTGTTATATAATTTTGAGATACATGTTAAGTATTTTTATTATAAATGTTTATCATTTAAAAATGAAATTATGCAATTATTGCACATATTGTCATAACTCTATTAGAAAATTATATAACATCTTTAAGGGGTGCATATGTTGGGGAATTTTCAAAATAATTTTTAAAATTAATAGTTTAGGTTTTGGGTGTTTTTAAAACCTTTCTTGTTTTTCAATGGAAAGCTTGAAACAAGCTTAGGGATTTTGTCCTACATTGGAAATAGAGGAAAACATGGAGTACTTAACAAAGTGCTACATGAAATAGTCCTTTGAATATAGAATTGTGGAATGGATGCTAGTGTGCATTCACTTACACCGCAAGAGCACCATCCGCACACGCACGCACACATGCGCATGGCGTGTGTAGTGGGTTGTGTAGCATTTGATGGAGCACTTTGCATTTTGCACAAACGAATCGGCGTAAGACGCCATGATAGCGCTTTTCTATTTGCTTTGGACAGGTTGTAGAAATAACGTGTGATCAGTCAATGTACCGATTTGGTGTGTGACTAATTTATAAAGTATATCAACAATGCAACAGTCAAATCTAATCAAATGCGATCAAGGGACATGACCATTCGATCAAATGCATCAAGGCCTATAAGTAGGCTGTGAATCTTACCATTTCAATCATCTAAAATTCCTACAAGCATTCATGTAATTCTCTCTCTCTCTCTCTCTCTCTCTCTCTCTCTCCCTCTTGATTTAGAGTTTTCGATCAAGAGTTTCTTAAGCATGTTTCTACTTTCCTTGCTGATAATCATTTTCTACAAATTTGATTATCAGTGTCTTGGTTTTCTTGATTATATCAAGAGTATTCTGATCTACTATCATCAATGCAGATGCCAATAAACTTGATCCTTAGATTAGGCTTCATTGTATCCTAAGAGATGAATTTGCCATAACCCCCTACACACTCATTGGTGAGTGCAAATATTATTTTTAGGAAAGCAACTTAGTAACGTGACTTGAAGCACCAATTTTTTGTTCTACATAGACAAGTTCATCGCCAGTTTTCAAAGACCCAAAGACCACCAACTAAAGAGTTCAAGACAAATTTATCCAACAATCTAAAGACAACAATTTGCTATGGCAATGTCTATTCAAAAAATAACTCTAGATTTCATGAAGCTTGATTGATTTGATAGAGGAAATTTCTGATGCTAGCAAAAGAATATGAAAATGTCTTTATGGCATTATAGATGTATTATTGATAGAGGAAATCTCGTTATTTCTAATGACCTAAACGAGCATGCCATAAAGGGCATGTAGCCATCTACATGAAATTTCTAATGACCTAAAGGGCATGTAGCCATCTACATGATAGAGGAAATCTCTTTATGGCATGCTCGTTTAGGTCATGTTAATACTATGAAAATGCATGATATGGTCAATTTAGATTTAATTCCTATAACATTAACATGTTTGAAAAATGCAAAATTTATTTGAAATCTAAACTTTCTCGCAGTCTTCCTAAAGTAGATAGAACCACGTTTCTACTTGAACTTGTGCATAGTGATGTATGTGACATGCATAGCACCCCCATTAGAGAAGGTAAGAAATATTTTGTAACATTCATTGATGATTTTTCTAAGTATTGTCATATCTATCTTTTCCATTCAAAAGATGATGTGCTTGACAAATTTAAAATTTTTAAAATCAGTGTAATGTCAAAATAAAGAGACTTAGGTCTGATAGAGAAAGTGAATACCATTTTTTAGAATATTGTGAAAATATTGGTATTATTCATGAGAAATCTACACCTTATACACCACAACAAAATAGAGTAGCAAAGAATTTGGCATTAATAAAAATTGTTAATGCTATGCTTTCTTAATTAAATTCTGGTTTTTTGGGTGAAGCCTTGCTCACTGCCTATCACATACTCAATAGAATTCCTCTCAAAGAAAGAAATGTTACTCCTTATGACCTTTGGAAAAATAAGAAACCTAATCTAGGTTACTTGAAGACTTGAGGCTATAGAGCAATCATCAAATTTCCTGAACCTAAAAAGAAGAAATTAGGTGAAAAGAGAATTGAATGCATATTCCTTGGATATGCTATTCATAGCAAATCATATAGGTTTTTGGTAATAAAGCCTAATGGTCCATTAGAAATAAATACCATCATCGAATCACATGATGTGGTATTTTATGAAAATCGTTTCACAACCATTCCATGGTTGGATTCTAATCAAGGAAATGAATCAACTCCTTTGATGTCTATAGAGGAAAGTGATCCTTATGAACCCATTGAATCTATTGAGCCTAATGAAACTAATGAGCTTATTGAGCTAAGAAGGAGTAAGAGGGCTAGAATTGACAAGTTCTTTGGCCCTAACTTCATTGTTTATCTAGTAGAAGGAACTATGGAAGCTCATTGCAAGAAAACAATGATTTTGTTGAATGTGGATTCAGATCCATTTACCTTTGAGAAGTCTATGACGTCTCATGATGTTGCTTTTTGGAAAGAAGCAATAAATGATAAGATGGATTCTATAATGGGTACCAATACCTAGATACTGGTCGATTTGCCACCTAGATCCAAACCAATTGGTTGTAAATGGATTTTTAAAAGGAAACGAAAGTTGATGACACAGTTGACAAGTTCAAACCAAGATTAGTTGCTAAGGGCTTTACACAAAAAAAGGGTATCGATTATTTTGATACTTATGCTCCGGTGGCAAGAATTCCCACCATCCGAGTATTGATTGCCCTAGCTTCAATCTACAAGATTGAAATCCATCAAATGGATGTTAAGACCACTTTTCTAAATGAGAGTTAGATGAGGAAACCTACATGTAACAATTGGAAGGGTTTGTTGTACAGGGCCAAAAACACAAAATGTGTAAACTCATTAAGTCACTTTATGGACTGAAACAAGCTCCAAAATAGTGACATGAGAAATTTGAGAAAGTAATAGTGTCATGTGATTTTTGGATACATGAATCTGATAAGTGTGTATACAATAAAGTTACTTACAATAGAGGTGTAATCATATGCCTTTATGTGGACAACATGCTTTTTTTTTGGTACTAACAATGATATAATTGAAATTATTAAAAATTTCTTGTCATCTACCTTTAGTATGAAAGACATGGGCTTGGTTGGTAATTCTAGGTATTAAGATCAAATGAGAGGGCAATAATTTGATTCTTACCTAGTCACACTATATTGAGAAAATTCTTAAGAAATTTAATCAATATAATAGTACACCCATGTCTACACCTTTTGATTCAAATTTGAAATTGTATCCTAATACTAGAAGAGATGGTGATCAGCTAGAATACTCAAGAGTAATGCCTGATGTATGCCATGACTTCTACTAAACCTAATATTGCATTTGTAGTAGGAAAACTTAATAGATACACTAGTAATTCCAATAGTATGCATTGGCATGATGTTAACCAAGTACTTAGACACTTGAGGAAAATAATAGACTATGGAATAGTTTATAATGGCTATCCAGTGCTGAAAGGATTCATGGATGCCAATTGGATAATTGACCATAAGGATCACCTGTCTGCGAGTGGTTGGATTTTTACTCTTGGATGAGGAGCTATCTCCTCGGGTTCTTAGAAGCAGACATGTATAATAGACTTAACCATGGCGTATGAGTTTGTAGCATTGATTTATTGTAGTAAAGAGACAGAGTGGCTAAGGAATCTCATAATAGAGTTATGGCCAAAACCTATGACTAAGACATAGCTATGTCAAATAGTTAATCACAGAAAATGTGATTACCATTAGTTATGTAAACTCAAGTGAAAACTTGGCTGACCCCTTAACAAAGAGACTTGTAAGGGATCTGGTATGTGAAACATCAAAGGGGATGGGTCTTAAGCGCACGTAATATAATTACTCTTGGTGGAAACTTGACTCAACACGTGAAGAACCATTAAGTCTTGAGTTTAATAAGGCCAAGTACACCATATGTCATGATTGTAAGCACTTAGTTTTATTTCATTTTTATCCCAATGTTAAAGTGCTTGGTACCTATAATGTAGAAAGAAGAGGATGAGTTAGCAAACTTTTAATAAGCTTACAACTAGATTGTTAGGGTATTGTAAATTATAGGGGTACTCTCAGTAAGCTTACCTATGTGGATATAGGAGATGGTGCTGCTTCTTATGAGTGCAAGGGCTTGACTCTAGTGCACTCATGAAACAGAATACATACACAAGACCAATCCACGTGTCGGTTTGTTTGAAGATTTGAGGTAACCTGTACTATGCGTGAGACACATCCTGTCACGAGCCAAACCCGCCCCTAAGGTTTGGTCCATGGCCGGCCTGTACATAGGCCTCAAAACAGAATTTTAAAATAATATTTAACCACATACGGGGCCTTAAGCGGAAGCAAAATCAATAAAAGACAATATCCATTGAGCTTGTGCATACATGATGGTTTAATTGGATTTAAGCATTTAAATACATTCCCAATATACCTATACAATCACAGATTTTATATAGATCTCACACACTCTTACATAAGACTTAGTAATTTATAAGACACCCAACAATAAATTTAAGGCCTCCACGTGGAGACATACCCCAGGTGACTTGGCAGACAAGCGAACCCCAGTACAACTCTAGTGTCAATCCCCGACGGCTCACCTACAGAAATATACATAAAACAGAATGAGCAAGGCTCAGTGAATAATAGCAACTTAAGAAGGTTAATTGAATAAGCAAAACCTTGGATAAAATAAATAGACAGATACCAACCATATACAGGTCTTATCCATAACTATATTCAGAACGGCCATAAGCCTCATAACTTTCACAAAATGGCCATAGGCCTCATAACTTTCACAAAACGGCCATAAGCCTCATAACTTTCACAAAACGGCCATAGGCCTCAGTTCACATATGTATGGACTCAAGAGGTGGCTCGTACGGATTCTAGAGGTGACTCGCATTGCAGCACTTAGTTCCGTACAACACTTTGTTCCATACCAGAAATCATTAGGTCTTAAAAATCGAACAATCCATATCATGTCATAACATAGCATAACCAAAATGGATAAACAGAAACAAAATAATTTTAGTTTCGGAAGAATACCATTATACAATAGTGCACATAAGCTTCTCATGGTTTAGTTACAGATTAACACAATTGTCTTGCGAATAACAGAACATTACTGATAACTATTACCAGAAGGCACATGCATCACCACAGTACTATCGATAGAGACAGAACCATTCACATCATAATGGCCTCGGCCCACTTCTATGAATAGGGACAGAATGACCTTTGGTACATATCAATGCCATTATTCAAACATATCTATTAATTTAATCAAAGCACAATATCGATGGAATAGGCCATTCACAAACAACAATACATAAATCATAATCATAGAAGTAAGTGAAACGTAACGTTACACTACTATTACTCACAAAGACCGGCCCCCAGTAGTAATGGTACAATGTCCTCCTCTAGACCTATAACACAATGCGCAGAGCATTATAAGAACGTACACAATTCCTTACTTTACTTTTTACTCAGTAGTCATATCGGTACTAAACTCATTAGTCTATAATAAGTCATAATCTATGTCACAGAAGATAAGAGGAATCGATAGGAAAATGGCTCAGATGAAGAAACAATACAAACCGATAAATAGAAAGTAGATAGTCATTACTAAATCAGGCATAACTATTTTTGTATTTAGAATTTGGGAGTGAGACCACCACCATTGAAAACTAGACTTCTGGGGCTTGATTTTAGGCTTAAGAATCACTCAAAACGGAGTCTGGATACAAAAGATACGCTTGTTTAAAGTTGACGGAGCAGAGCTGTCTCCCGCACATACGGGAAACAGGGCCGCACGTGTGGCACGACGTGCCTTTTTAGCAGAATCAAAATTGGTTTTGGGGCTGAACTACCGCACGTGCGGGAAGACCCGCCGCACGTGCGGCGATGGGTGATTTTTTGTCCGAAAATGGTGTTTTGATTAGGATCTTCTCATTTTCAAAATCAAACTTCAAATTCATGTAAATCAAAGCCCAAAACCCTTTAATACATGACCAATTTCACATTATTAATCTCCATCAAACATCATAACCTCAAACTATTACTCAATTTCCAAACACAAGAACATAATATAGCCATAGTTGGGGTTCAAAGCTCACATCTTCTATATCAATCCTTGATTTCATGTAATTGATGCTTTAAACATAAGGATTCAAGATAGGTGATCATACCTTAGTTCAATCTTTGTCTTCCTTTTAATTCTCCTCCATTTCCTCAAGCCTCCATGGTTGATCTCCCTTCTCTTTCTTCAATTCCCTTCAAACCCCCATGATTGTCAAGTTTTTCTTCAAGAATCTTGCTCTCTCTTCTCTTTTCTCCCTCACGGTTCTCTTCTCTCTCTTTTAGATGTTTTGGCTCCCAAAATATGAGACCAATCACTCAAAACATATCTATATATCTAAATAAACACACACACACATTGACTTAACACAATAGGGAGAGCCAAACGTGGCCTTACGAATCGCGCAAAATCAAATTTTAATTAAAGTTCCCAGGTGACTCTAAAAATTACACTGCTCACAAATATTTCCCCTGCTCCGGTTTCTGAACCCTCTAGGGCCTTTCTAATTCTCCCTCAGGAGATATTTTGAATAGTGGCTCTAGATCAAATAGGTAAAGGACATATATATCTAAAATGTGAATAAAGACGAAAATCAACCAGTTAATCATTCCAAGTCAAAATTTCACAGAAAATCATATTATGACCTAAAAATTATGCTGATCTCAAATATAGAATTAATTTTAGATTATCGAGCCTCTAAGGCCTTCAATTTGCAGTATAAAGTTAACCACTCAACCACTCAAATGTGCATTAACAAATTAGACAAATTAGATTTCCAATTAATTTTCCCAAATAGTTCTAAAAATTCCCATTAACATACCCAAGTACTCGATTTTGATTTTTGAACCTGTAAAGGTCGGTAATTTCAATTTTAAAGTCGTGCGTCAACAGATAATGTTTCTATTCAAACATATATCATTAAATTAAAAGACATTAACCCACAAGGACATAAAAGTAATTTCGAATACGGATTTTGGGGTCGTTACACATCCAGTTAGTCGTATAAGATCACTGGTTCAAAAACAAGTTTACTATGTCATCTTGACTAACTTTGAAGTGTCTTCACTAAGTGAATAATTCAAATCGTAAAATATTTTCACCTATGCATAAGGCTGCTACGTGAACCAAGAATCATCATCTGATATTTTGAAAATGGTGGGAGAATGTTAGGAAATTTTCAAAATGGTTTTTAAAATTAGTAGTTTAGGTTTTGGGTGTTTTTAAAACCTTTCTTGTTTATCTATAGAAAGTTAGAAACAAGCTTAAGGACTTTGTCCCACATTGAAAAGATAAGAGAACATAGAGCACTTAATAAATTAATACATGAAATATTCCTTTGAATATGGAATTGTGGAATAGATGCTAGTGTGCATACACTCATACCGCAAGGATGATGCTTTGCACCATCCGCATACGCACACACGCGGGTGGCGTGGATCCAACATGTCATAGGTGACGTGGAACATAGTCAGCTCTGCATGATAGTGATATAGCGTACGTTAGTAATGAGTCAACCAATCGATCGAACGGTTACGTGTTCGATCTAGAGCAGTTTAATCATAATCACTGATTGGAGACACACACAATCAAACGAATCAGATGGTATCCGATCATGATTAGGTGTGATCAGTTAATGCATCAATTTGTTGTGTGACTAATCCGCACCGTAGATCGACGATCCAATGATCAAATCTAATCAGATGCGATCAAAGGACATGGCCATTTAATCAGATGCATCAAGGCCTATAAATATGTTACAAATCCTACTATTTTAATCATCCAAAATTCCTGAAAGGAATCATGCAATTCTTTCTTTCTCTCTCTAGATTTAGAGTTTTCAATCAAGAGTTGTTTAAGCAAGTTTCTGCTTCCCTTGCTGATAATCATGTTTCTGCAGATTTGATTATCACTGTCTTGATTTTCTTGATTATATCAAGAATATTTTGATTTATTGTCGTTAGTGCATACGTCGGCATACTTGATCTTTAGATCAGGTTTCATTATATCTTGGAGACGAATTTGTTGTAACCCTCTGCACACCTATGATGATTGTAAATATTGCCTTTAAAAAAAATGACTTGAAGCATTCATTTTATGTTCTACATTGATAAGTTCATCGCTAGTTTTCAAAAAGTCAAAGACCACCAACTATAGCATATTATAATACCTTCTAAAAATAATTTCCAAAAACTTTCTAAATTTTACAAAAACAGACGGAGTATTTCACTTATTTTGTAAATAATTTTTCATTCCCTTCCCGTGTTTGAGCAAACAAATCGAAAAAATTATAAATTGGTTTGATCCAAACTAAATTGTACCACTTTGTTTGATTTTTCTGATGAATAATTAGGTCATAGTTTTTAAAATAAGCAAATTATATTTTATGATTCAAACTATGATTTTATAGTTACGGAACTAATCATGTTATAAATAATATTTTGTGATCATGTTGTGAATGATGACATAATTTTTAAAATCATAATTCTAAATCAAATCAAATTACTTTTTACTAGTTTGTTCTGAACGAAATAATATCCGATCGCCACTTCTGCCTGTGGCTATCAGTGAGCATTGTTCCCACCAGGCTACTATTTAATTTATTTTTAAAATAAATAAAATTTTAAAAATATATTTATGTATAAAATATATTTTTATTTTATGTTAGTAAAAATAAATAAGTTAAATTATAAATACTCTTCATAAGATTTTGCTTCGAATACGAATTACTTTTTATAATTTTTAAAATTACAAATATCTTTTATTAGAATTTTTTATATAACAAATTTAATAAAAAAAAATCTAACTAGTCAAGAAGTGTGTTTATAATTTACTGAAATAAATATAAATGTATTTCATATTACTTGTAAAATGAAGTAATAAATACATGCAAAGAGGGAGGAAGGCGCCTGGTTTGGGATATCTAAAAAAAATCTAAAAATTTAAAAAGTTATTTAAAAAGTTAAAAAGTTATCACTATTCACAAAAAAAAAATATTAAAAAATTAATTTTACACAAAAATAAATTTCAAACAACTCCGTCGTTCCCACAGGCGGAGCTGACTTTTTGGAAAAATTGCACTTATTTATGTGCACAAATAACACAGTATTGTTCGGCCCGTGGGAGCGCATCACAGGTCCCTTTTTAATAATTCAAACCGTTCAATGTGTAGAACTCGTCGATTATTATATACCTGTAAAAAATCATGTTGATTAGATATCGCTAACTGTATGATCGAATCAGTTAAAATTTGTAAAATAGATGGTGTTATAGTTAACGGTTGAAAAAAAAAACTCCGATCAATGTGATTTTTTACAAGCATATACTCAACGAGTTCTACACATTGAACGATTTTGATTAGCAAAACGGGACCCGTGGTTGGCTCTCACGAGCAGAACAGCACCTCTAATTCAATGCTCAAAAAGTAGGGAACCATCTCCCAGCCTATACTCTGCACACGCGGTCCATAATTCATTCCACCGTACAGCCTATTACATCCCAATCTTCTCTTATACACTAATTTATATAATTTTTTAATACACATTTTTTGTAAAAAGTCAAAAAACTATTCCAAACAATCATCTTTTTTTCCTCAATTTTTTAGTCCAAAAAATTAAAAAGTACACTTATTTAGGACACTCCAAACAACCCCTCAATTATAGTTTTTAAAATTTATTTTTGTATGAGTTTTTGTTTGCCTTTATTGAATTTTTTCATATTTTATTTTAGTTTTTTAACTTTTTAAATATATCAAGATTAAATCCATCTAAAAAGTAAAAAAAAAATTAACAAAATATATATTAAAAAAATGTTAAAAACAAACAAAAACCTTAAAAAAAATACACATAGATTTTTATTGAAATTTTTTGTTTGTTTTAGTGTTTTTTTAAATATTTTTAGTCAATTTATTTTAATTTTTAAATATATTTATATTTGGTACATTAAAAAAATTAATTAAAATATAAAAAAATATTCATTAAAAATAAACGAAAGTTTATTTAAAAATAATTCTTAAAAAATTATATCAACACCTAATATTATTTTCAATCACTTTTGATTTTAGTTGAGATAAACATAACAAACAAACATAGATATGCGTGTGATGTAAATATAAAATGTTATTTTATTTCTGTATTTTTCTGTCGTTGGTGCGCCACGCTTTTTAGCTCCCTCCCTCCCTCTTGATTTGACTCTCTCCTCCATCTCATTTAGGTCAAGTTTGGCTATTCAAAATAAGTATATATTTTTTATCTTTTTATCTTTTTTTATTATATTACCCTTTTAAGAGCATCTCCAACGGTAGTAGGCATTTTACCTATCTAAATATTACTATGAAGTATATATTTTATTTTGCCTATCAACTGTTTTATGTTTTTACTCCAACCATGCTCTTTATTTTAGCTATTTATCCAAATACTATTAATTTTATAGAATGCCACGTCAACAACAAAGATGGAGGGAAATGATCCTAATGATTGAATACATTTTGCCTAGCGTTGAAGGCTAGCTACATGTAGATAGTGAATATGAGTTGAGCCAAAATGCCTAATCATATGCCTAGTGCATTGGAATTGAAAAAAGTGAATCACACTAGGCATTTTAACTAACAAGTATTATATGCCTAGTGCATTGGAGATGCTCTAAGACCCGTATAATTGAGTGTGTAACAAACATATATCCTATCACATTATTGTAGGTACAATTACAGAATGTTTTTAGAGGTCTCAACATTTTTATTTTGTTTAACTTTTCTTATTTATTTATTAAATGGAGAATTCTTTTTAAGGTCACTGGTATTAAGATTTTATAAAATAAAGGACATGCAATATTTTCATGATGGTTGGGGTTCCTCAACATTTTTATAGAGAAATTTCGGTCTAGAGAAATTTTGATTCAGAAAAATTTTAAACTAAATAAATTTCAAAACACAGAAAAAATTAGAGAAATTGAACAAACCAGAGAAATTTCAAAATACAGAAAAAAAATTAGAGAAATTAAATAAATCAGAGAAATTTTAAAACACAGAGAATCTCTGTGATTTGCTCACAATTTTCTCTAATTTGCTTATAATTTTTTTTATATTTTAACCAAACCAGAGAAAATTGTATCTTTTCACAGATAAATTTCGGGCAACCTTCACCCAACACTTACACAAGAAGAAATTGAAAATTGAAAATGCTCTCTCAAATTTATGTTTGAAAACATTGATGGGAGTAAACAATATATAGAATTATTTGTAATCATGAGTTATTACTATAATATGTGATCTACTTTTAGGTATAGAATCTGATTCCAAACTTCTAAACAAAAAACCCACTTTTAGAAGATCACAAAGAGGCAATATAACGGAGACCTATCTCACAGATCTAGAAATAATTGTTACCCAAAACTTCGATCCAACTAAAATTTACAAATGCTGGTACATAAGGAGATTTGCATGTATATAAACATGTGCCTGGGGCGATAACTCCGATAAACCTTCTATACCTTCATCGTCGCACTTGAATTTCCATTCACCGGTTCATTATCCAATTCAAAAATCTACAGCTGTAGTCGACTCAACTCTGGTCGACAAAGAGTTAAGTATTTCGGAGCCCCATAACTTCAGAGATTGGAGGTTCGGAGCATCAAGGTTAAAGGAGTAAGAGAATGATAGTAGTTTAGAGTTGAAATCAGAGTTACAATTAGGAATCCTTTGAGTGTCGACCTCCATTGGGAACGCCAGTCAATCCAACAAACAAACCCTAGAGAGAGAGAAAAAGAGAAAGAGAGTCAGGGTGGCGGAGGAGGTGTCAGCATATGGGAGGCGGATGATGAGGCTAGCAGGGGAGAGGAATAGAGAGAGGGGAAATGAGAGAGAATGAGAAAGATGGTGTGATATATGAGCGTCGGCGAGGGACCTTACGCTACAGTGTCGTGGTTCTCTTTCATTACTAAAATTTAGAGAGGGATGTTATGTGAAAATTCACATTTAATTATTCTTAAAAGAAAATAAATAAATAAATTAATTAATTAATTAATTTTATCCAAAGTCTATCTGAAATATATATTAGTGTAAAAGTTAGTTTTAAATTAACTCAATTCAATCACTAACAAAGACATTATTAAAAATAATAATTTTGTGGATATTCAATGTTTGTTGTTTATAAATTATTTTAATAAGGATTCAATATGATAATTATCTTTGCTAAATAACTTAGTTAAAAATCTCAGTGTATTAATTTTAATAAACCAAAAAAAAAATCCAAAATTTTGAATTTTCTGTGGCAGTAAATGCCACATGTTTGCTTACATGCCATATAGGGAATAAGACCCAATTATGTGTCTTGGATTTGAAAATTTTGATTAGACAACATAGAGTGATGAGGGGAGAGAGAGAGAGAGAGAGAGAGAGAGAGAGGGGAGGCTCAATTGGTGAATTCAAATATATATATATATATATATATATGCGTAAATGCTGCTCCTCCGGGTCAGTGAGGAGAGGAGGAGCAAGGGCATTCTGTGAGCACAGTTACAAGAAGAAGAGTGGGAGATTAGGGAAGCTAAAATTTTATCATTTCATCATCTTATTATTAAGTAAGAAAACCCTTTCAACCCTCTCATTTTTTTTAATTGTTGAAATTTTCAGATTATATTCATATGATAAAATGACTAAACTTGTAGATA
>NW_021025961.1:519933-611055 GCF_004153795.1 Camellia sinensis
TAATAATGTAATTCGTAATCAAGAATGATGATGAAGCTATCAAGAAATCAAGACAAAAAGATTGCACAAGTGTGTCAAGCCAAGAACAGTGGTAGAAATCAACAGATGTGTGAACAGTGTGTATTTAAGAAGATGATTTGGAAATAACGGGTAAAACAAGCAATGGTGATTAACAATGAAGCAGAGCTTCTTGGAAAGCAACAAGAAATAAAACCAGGAGGATCAGTGGCTTACCAGAAAGAGGGAAGCCGGAATGAGAATTGCCGAAATCTGACGACAATGACAGAATGGCGTAAAGCTTCACCGGAGAAGAGAAACGAAGACAGTTGAAGAAGCTTGAAAGCTTGGAACAAATGACGGATTTAAGCAAAAGAGCTAGAAAGAGAAGAAGCCAGAGGATTGAATGAAAAAAAGAAAAATAGTCAAGAAAATGACAAAGTTCAAAGAATAAAGCTAAGTGCACAGGCACTAAGTAAGTATGTGAAGAACAAGAAAGTAATGAACCAGGCATGATGCTAGCAACAGAAAGCAGATATGACAAGAACAGTTCCAGGCATTTTAGCAATAAAAAATTGAAAACTTGAAGACAGATGAGAACAGAAGGCCACAGATGGCAAATAAACAGATTCAAAGTAAATCAGAAGAGTTATGAAAGATTGAGCTTAATAAAAAGTGAGAATTTATGAACCTACCAAATGAACGCCGATATAAAGATCGCCAGAGTCAAATAGGTAACTGGAAATCAGGAAACCCACCGGAGAGTATGAACGGAGCAGTTGCAGAAAGCTTGAAAAGAGATTGATGAAGGATTGGGGATATTTTTTTAAAAGAGAAAAGTTTTAGCACAGAAAGCACATGAAAGAATGCAAAATGAGAAGACAAAGGGAAAGAGAGAAAGCTTTGTTGAAAACTCAAAAAGGCGACAAACTGAATTGTACCTTGGGGGATGTACTTGTCAGGCAGCGTACGCAGAAACGACGCAAACCTGATAAACGCATACAAGCCAGTAAGGGATGAACGCACGAACAAAACAGTTGAGGAGCGTATGCATGGTAGCTCGAATTGATGGAACCATAAACCTCGGCTAGGAGGTGCGATCTCAAGTAGCCTGGAAGACATGAATCTTGATACTTGACATAAGTGGACAGTAAGGTCCAAGGAACTTTGAGGTCGGCGAGATTGATCTCGGACAGAGGGGCACAGATGAACGAACAGTGTAGGTTCCATCACCTCAGAATGCCGAGGTAATAGAACCTAGGGGGCAGTTGTGGGGATATATTTTCTGAGTACCAACACGTGGCAAGGTGACGCCGACGTGTCAGCCGAGGTTCCACGTGTCCTGGTCGTGACGCCGAGGTGATCTCCGTGTCCTGGTCATTATGCTGAGGTTATTTCGGCGTTGCCAAGGTTATCTCCGAAGATATCGGAATCCGAGATAAACGGATAAGGGACAAGAGTCCTAGAATGAAGAGAAGACTTAGTTTGGGTAAAGATAAGACTCTTAGAGAGTTTATCCTAATCCCACTGGGAGTCCCAGATTAGCAGTAATCCTAAGTCCATTAGGGCCAGGCTCCTATTGGGACTAGGATTGTAATAGCTATAAACGAGAGGCACCCCCATGGGTCTAAGGTATGCTTTTGATACTCAAGCTTGTAAGTTTAGTACTTGATTTATCTTTGAGAGATATACTGACTTGATCGTCGGAGTGCCCCCGGGTGGATGAACTACCGCCAGAATCTTCTTTTTCTGTTGCAGGTCAGCTAGGTGCCATCTATTCTACCGGTGCTCTCCAGCTGGTTACTAAGCGGGCAGTGTGGTCAGAAAATCACTCACACAAATTTAATTGAAATTTTGGAGTAAAATGTTTACACCCCAAAATTAATTGATGAGCTTAGTGAGAGCTAATAAAAAATGTGAGTGAGAGAACAAATCAGAAATGTGGGCAATGTCCACCAAATAAGGATTTTGCGTAATGACCTTACTGTGTTATTTACCATTGCCACAACAATATATGTTAACACCTCCAACAAAAGATATTGTTGTTTTTATTTTAGACTATGTATATAATTTAATAATTCGAGTTTAAAATAGAAATAAAAAATAAGTTATGTTGTTTGATAAGTAGAATCAGTTCTAGTGGTAGGAATGACTCTGGAAATCATCTCATTTTTTTCATTTGATTTAACTCATTAGCAAATCAACGATTGATTTTTTTTTTTTCCTCTTTATTCAGATCTAATGAATGAGAATGATTTATGTGTAGTATCCATAAATCACCACTTAAGTACCATAAAAATAATTAAAAAATTTTAATCAAGAAATGGTTCTTATTGTCTACCTTAATGTTGCAAGGATGGTTTGGATATTTAAAATTTTCCATTGCTTTAGTTGTATTTGTTGCTTCCATTGATTATATAAATTTCCTTTCTTTGTCCTATTTTCTTCCTTTAATAAATATATATATATATATATATATAAAGGATCAATTAATATAATCACTTAGGTTATGTTTGATAAAGTTAAAAATTGAAACGTAAGTATTAAAAATTGAATGTTGAATTTTTTAAACTGAAAAGCTATTTGATAAAAATTTAAGTGCTTAACTAAAAGCAAATTGTTCGTAAGTATAAGATCAAATTTGAAATACATTATTTTTAAATTATATTTCAATTTTTATATTGTGATGTTGGTGGGTAATAGTAGTGGTGGTGGTGATGGTATGACGGTTATAATGGTGTTGGTGGTAATGGTAGTGGTGGTGGCGGCATGATAACGTTGATAGTGGTAGCGATAACGATAATAATGGTGCTTATGGAAACAATGACAATTGTGATAAAGGTGGTGGTAATAGTGGTGGTGGTCGTGGTGACATGATGGTGGTGGTGGGATAGTGTTGGTGGTGGCGTCGTGGTGGTGGTGGTGGTGGTGGCAGCAGCTGCAGCGATGGAATGATGGTGGTGGTGACAACGGTGGTGGTGACAACGGCAGTGGTGGCGGCGGTAGTGGTAGTGGTAGTAAGTTTATAATAGTATATATCGATATTTATGTTTAATATTTATAAATTCAGTTATAATTAAGTAAGTTTCATATAATTTAAAACTTTTCTTAGGTTTTAACTACATTTTAAAACACTTAAATTTTTAAGTGATATCAATTGTGGTTATCAAACGGACTTAATTGGTTAGTACTTAATACATTTAATTTTAAATGCTGAATTGATAAAGTTGAATGATGTATTTTTTAAACTAAAAAGTTGTTTGATAAAAATTGTGCTAAACTAAAAATAAGTTATTTGATATGTATAAGATCAAATTAGACTTTATTGTTTTAAAATTGTATATTTTAATTTTTATATTGTGATGGTGGTAGTGGTAATGGTGATGGTATGATGGTGGTGGGTGGTGGGTGGTGGGTGGTGGTGGTGGTGGTGACGGTGGCATGATGGTGGTGATAACGATGGTAATGGTAGTAAAATGATGGTGATGTGGCAACAATGACAATGGGTGGTAGTGGTGGTGGTGGCATGTTGGTAGTGGTGGTAGTTGTAGCGATAGCAGTGGTAGCGGTGGCGGTGGCGACAACAATAGCATGATGGTGGTAGTAGTAGTGGTAGTGGTAGTGGTGATGGTGATGATGGTGAGTTTATAATAATATATATCGATACTTTTATTTAATATTTATAAATGCAGTTCAAATTAAATAAGTTTTATATGATTTAATTTTTTTAAATATATTTTTATTTTAAGAGGTACTTATTTAAATGATATTAATTGCAATTAGTAGTTGATTAAAATTGAAAATGCCAAGCCTACACCTAAAAGAATTCACAAAGTCGGAGAAAAAAATAAGATAGCGAGATATCTTTACAGTTGGATTCCATCATCATTGAAGTTTGGAGAAACTACATTAGGCTTCATTTTTCCTAGTTGCATTTGACTTTTGATGCAATGGGGATGCACTTTAATCAAATTTGATTGGATTTTTTTTGGTGAAATGTTTTTACTTCAAGTTTACCACACAATTTCTTGTTGGGAAAATTACACTTGCTCAATTATTATATTTTTTACTTTATTCTTTTAAATTAAAAATTAATATAATTTACATCTTTTATTTTTAAAATTTTTTTAATCTAATCCTTTCTGATAACAACGTACACCATTTATTATGTCCTCACATGTTTTTTAATTATTCAACACAAATAATTAACACTCTACCTTCTCCATTAATCATATTATCGTAAAATACCATATAACCGCATTCTCAGATAACATAATAATCATCTCATTTTAAGAGGTACTTATTTAAATGATATCAATTGAGATTAGTTGTTGATTAAAATTGAAAATGCCAAGCCTTTGCCTAAAAAAATTCACAAAGTAGGAGAAAAAATTGGGGTAATGAGACATCTTTTCAGTTAGATTCTATGATGGTCTTGTTTGACAATTTAATATTTTAGTTTAAAAGTTAAAAAATCACTAAAAAAATTAAAAATCCAACAACTCATAAAAAAAGTCAAAAATTTCCCTTTCTCTCTACTTCTTACACATTTTTTTATAAAAAATTAAAAAATCATTTTAAATATATTAATTTTTTTTATCTCATATTTTAATTAAAAATCAAAATTTACTAAAATAACTTATTACTAACAGAGGCATGAAGTTTCGATGAAACTACATTAGGCTTCATTTTTCCTAGTTGCATTTGACTTTTGGATGCAATAGGGATGCAACTTTATCAAATTTGATTGGATTGTTTTTGGGTGAAATGTTTTTGGATAATGTTTGGGACCTCCTTTTGAAAAGATCCCATCACCTTTACAGTGATGTGGATTAATAATATATTTATATTTATTTTATTTTTTTGTTCTCTGTCTTACTTGGACCAAACACAAGTAAGTAGAAGTTGTAAGGGTGATATTTTGTGAAAGTCTGAATCATTACTTAATGTTTTTACTCCAAGTTTACCACACAATTTTTTGTTGGGCAAATTACACTTTACTCTGCTCAATTATTTTTATTTTTCACTTTATTCCCTTATATTAAAATTTGATACAATGTACATTCTTCATTTTCTAAAAAATTTTAATCTAATTATTTTTTACAACAAAAATGACAAAATATATACAAGTAATGTGTACATGTCATATTTATATCTATTGTGTGGTGGTGGTGTTGTAGTGGATAATTCCAACAGATAGGGAAAAAAAAAAGAAAAAAAGAAAAAAAAAGTGTTTGTAAAACAGTGGATAATTTCAACAAATAGAAAACATTCTTGTGAAATTCCAAACACAGAGAGAGAGAGAGAGATAGATTTAAACAGGCAAGGAAAAAAATTGAATAGATAATAAAATTTAAACAAATATTTGAACAGATAAGGTGCAAAATAGAACAAATCGTAAAAAAATTAACATATAGTCAAAAAATTTGAATAGATACAAAATAATAATACAACGTGTTTCAGATAGAACAGGTCGGACGGATCCACACTTCTCTGACCGGTGCCCAATGTACCAAGCCCACCAGAAGACCTGCACAAGAGTTCAACGGGGAACGGGGAGTCCCCCAGCGAACCCTCTGACGAGCAAGTTAGAAAGAGAGATGGAATGTGGGGGATGGATTAGAGATAGAAAGCTTAACCTTCTTCTTATCTTTGATGTCTGCTTATATCCTCTGGTAATCATTTCGTTGTCCTTTCCGACCTATCGCCATGACCGAAAGTCTATGCTTTAACTTGCCTTGTTCATGGTGAGGTCGTTCTGTCTCGACAGGAAGGGCTTATCGCAATAAATGCTGTAAGGGGCTTCATTAATGGCTGATGTACAATGCAATAACTTTACAGAATCTTTGTTTACTTATGTGGCTTGTCCTTCACCTGCCACGTGTCTAAGAGTCATTGGTTTTTGATGCCATGTTGAGCTCCAGCAACGCTGGGCTGTAGTATTTGAATTGTGCATTGGGCCCTAAGTGATGGGCTGTATCTTTTATGGGCTTACCCATGTCAATAGTCCCCCATTTCCGAGTGCAGCTTTAGTCCAATGAGGGGAATAAGGAAGAAGACGGTGGTTGTGAAATACTAACGGGGTGAAAACCAACAGAGAGGTGGGTCGAAGGCTGTGCGTGACCGCGAAAGGCGACCGAGTAGTGGGACCGACCATAAGGAGGGCCGACCACGAAGGGAGATCGAGTGGTGGGACCGACCATTAGGAGGGCCGACCGCGAAGGGAGACCGAGTGGTGGGACCGACCATGAGGAGGGCTGACCGCGAAGGGTGGCCGAGTGGTGGAACCGACCTTGAGGAGGGTCGCCCACGAAAGGTGGCTGAGTGGTGGAACCGGCCATGAGGAGGGTCAACCGCGAAGGGTGGCCGAGTGGTGGAGCCGACCATGAAGAGGGCCGACCGTGAAGGGTGGGTGGTGTGGCGTGGGGCTCGAGGGGCGGTGGGGCACGTGGTGAAGTGAAGTGGAATAAACATAGAAAGGGAAAGGGACAGTGGATCGTGGGCGTATACGTGGCAGAATCCTGTGAGGGGGAAGGTTAGGCGTTGAGTAAGAAATGGAACGATAGGTGAATATAGGGTGTTGAAAAGATAGTTTTGGCGGATTTTCAAAAATTTTCAAGCTGGCAAATTTTAATTGTAACCCTTGGAATATAGGTAAGCCCTTGGGCTTTTGGTATTATTCGCTTTACCTACCTTTTCGCAGAAAATCAAAACGTTCCAAAAGTATAAATTCCTTTGTGTCGAGTGATACACCTTTGCAACATTTTGTGAACTACATTGGCCCAACATCTGAAGCTATACGCAGGCATACCAGAGAGATGGCTCGAGAGGAAATGCCCAATGTGAGACTAGATGCCTTAGGGGACGACGACGCAGTGGACCTGGCGGAGCAATACAGGACTGAGATGCGAGTGGGGAGTGAGGGAGAACCGACAGGACGACTGTACACACCCCATTTTTGACCGTCCTCAAGATTTGGACGTCACCGTTTGAACACTCGGTGATCATTCATGTTCATGTTCATCTTGAGTTTTCGGAGGTCTCGGCCACACGCCTCGCCTCAAGACCTCTCGACTTGCCTGTTTTGTGTTTGGTTTTGCACCAAACAGTTGTTTTTTGCTTTTGAGGAGCAGGGAATGGCTTGTTGGCCATCCCCACATCTCACCGGCCATGGCTTGAGGCCACCGGCCATTGTTTTGTTGCCATCGGCCAAATGTTTGGTCGGTCGGCACTCTGTTTGGTCGGTCGACCATTTATTTGATCAATTTGGCATTTTTGGCTGGCCGACCACTGTGCATCTGCTTTTGGCAGATATTTTGTGCCAGTTGTGCTAGCTGGCACCCACTTTGCACCCCCTCCATACACGTGTATGGAGGGATTTCACTCTTGCTTAGCTAGTTTTGTAAGCTTTGCAAAAGTGATTCTCTATAAAGGGAGACCTTCTCCTCCCTCCTCAAGGGCTACAAAAAAGAATTCTAGAGGTCTGAATTAGGGTTAGGTCTTGTGTATCTATCTATCTCTATATCTCCCTCTCTTTTGCTCTTTGTGTGTGTATTCAGGTGTTTTGTTCATAGTTTTGCACACAAACACCTAGAGTTACACTTTCCTTTAGCTACTGATGTACTAAGGAGTGATTTTCAGAGTTCTTGAGTTGATCTAAGCTTGGAAAAGGGGCTGGAGTGGTCCTTGTGAAGAAGGTCTTCAAGGATAAGAACTTTACCCATATATTCCCCATTTTTGCATAGGCTTTTAGCCATCCTTGCATCTGTTTTTAAGCTTAACTTATAACATATAAAATTTCTAATTTTAAGTGCTTAAAATAGTTGTTTAAGGTTGTTTTGGTGTTTGGGGTTGTTTGACCCCTCTTAGGCCTTGTTTGGCCCCTATTTTGTGCTATTTTGGTGAGCTCCGGGACCACCTTGTTTGGGCCTCCTCACCACTGAAATCCAGAGGGATTTCAGTGGTGGGGATGGTGCTTTGAGGTCCTAAGAAGGAGAGGGCCATCCCCTCTCCTTTTTGTCTTCAAAAGTTGTCATTTTAGCCTCGTGTGTGAGCACCATTGTTGAGTTCATGTTGGCCATGTCTTAGCTAGTATTTGTGCTTATTTTGCCATGATATAGCACTATTTTAAGTTGGTTTAGACACACCATGCTTGCTTTGCATACTTGTCTTGTAATGCCATGAATTGCCTTAACATGCTTTGTGCTTTGAGCCTTGTTTCTAGCATATTTTTGGCCTAGCTTTGTGAAGCTTTTATGCATGTCTTAGTATGCTTAAGGTCTGTTTGGAGTTGTTTTGGCCATCCATGACATGCTTTGCATAGGAACCTTGCATTTTGGCTTGTTAGCCTTGGGTGTGTGAGTGTTGAGCATGCATTTCTTGGCTTGTTTCAGTGGTTTGGCACCACTTATAACATCATTTCAGTCATTGTGGTATGCTTGTATGCTTGCATTTGATGCTCCTTTAATGCTTCAAGAGGTTGGTATCTTATGCTCCATGTTTGAACCCTTTTGCATGCCTTTAGACTTAGGCCATTTAGATGCCATCTAGGTGTGCCTTTGACCTTGTTTTGATCTGCCTTGGGGTGGTTTTGAGTCCCCATGGCCCTTTGGGACTTGCATCATATAGCTATGGTTTAAGCCCCTTGGTTTACCTTGAGTTTTGGACATAGTTACATGCCTTGCTTGCATTGATAGGTTAATTTGGCATCATTCCTCATGTATTTTCAGAGCTTTCTATGCTTTCCATTAGTCCATGTTTATCCTCTTTTAAGTGTGCTTAAAAATTGCTTCTTTATGCTTAAGAGTTGGGCCATGTGTGCGTGCATGTTTGTATGTGTTTTGGCCTTCATTTCCTTAGCATTTGGCCACTGTTTTGGACCTAGTAGAGAGCTGTCCATCTTCGTGTAAGTCCCTCCTTTACATGTTGTTGCATGCTCGCCTTGTGTGTTGTTGCATACTTGGCCTATCGCATGTGTTGCATGCTTGAATCACATTGCATTTAGCATGTTTTCTTTCTTTTGTCTTGGTTTCTTAACATGTTACGTGTCTTGCATGTTTGCATGTTCGCATTGCATATTGCATGCTTGTTAGCTTGCACATTGTTGTTACATGCCTTGCATGTTTGTTTGTTTAGGTTGTGTGCTTAGTACACATTACTTGCTTTCATGCTCATGATTGCATACTTAGCTCACATGTCTAGGTTGCATTGCATTGAGCATGCATGCCTTGTCTCTTGATCAAGTGATAGAGGTTGGGCCTTATGTGTTTATTTGGTTTGCATTTCATTTGACATCAAAATGCATAACTTGGCCCCTTTGGCCATCACACATTGAAATGTACGATTGGTGGCCCGAGGGTCGAGGACCATCCTCCTTTGAGTCATGAACATGATAAGGAGGGTGTTTGTGCAAACATTTGCTTGAAATGTATTGCCATGCCATGTTTGCCCTCTGCTATTGTCAAAACAGGATTCTGCAGATAAATATGGCCGGTCGATTGCATAAAGTGCCGATCAACCAATGACGGATGGCCGAGAGCTGAATATTTGGTCGATGACCCTTCTACCATGGTCGGTGATGTTTCCCCTTGGTCGGTGATGCTCCACAGTGTTCAGAGAGTGTTCCTTGGGACTTGTGCAATTTTCAAAAGAGCAGAGCAAGGTAAACAGAGACAGCTTGTGCATGGTGACGGATTTCCAAGCAAACCCGAGCACGCATGCATTGGACCCTCTTCCCGAGGCTGTTTTATTGCTTTCTTAGCTTAGTTAATTTGCTTAACTAGTTAAGTGGTCTGTAATAATTAATTAGCTTGTAGGTTAATTAATTTGTATTATTCTTTTGGTCCCTCCGAGTGAGGGCGAATGTGTAATAAGTGTGGGTGTGTGTGTGCATGTCTTCCAACCCCCATTTCTTTCTCCCTTTTACTTACCTGCTTTTGATGGTTAGTACTAGGGCATATTTAATTTAGCATACCTTATGTTATGCATGCGTGCATTCATTCATCAGTATTGCATGCACCGGGCTCGACGTATCATGCTAACTGCATAGTATTTCAAATCTAACTTGAAATATTACTTGTTGCATTTCACATGCCATCCTAGGATTAGCTGAGCCTATTCTAGATTGCATTTTGCCAGTGATGCATTAGCCATTTAACATGGACTTGGATCATACGTTTGATTGCTAACATGTTCTTTGTTTTGGCTCGGAGTACACTGTAAGTATTTATGCTTTAGTATCTCGCATGAGTGTGAATGTTAACATAACAGCATGCTTGCCATGTGGCTATGTGCTTATGTGATATTACTGCCTGAATGCCTGTGGGTGAAGGTTGGATTGCTTGAGTTGGAACAACTCGTTGAAATCCGTATTTTAGCCTACTTGCGAGTAGCAAATTTCAAACCATTTTTTGAACAAACGGATATGCAATGCTTTGTTCCAAATTAGGCGATGTAGTCTATACATTTGTGTTGTGCGCATCACATAGTAAGATTAGCTAATTAATCGGAATAAGAACACATAACGTTTTCAAAACTAGATATCATTGTTAGTAGAGGCCGATCTTCAGATCGGGCGAGCGGGGGTGCTCATAGTTGACCTTCCCCAATCGTACCCAAGTTCCCGAGCCGAGACAACTTTGGTGATGACGGACACGTGGCCTTAGGCAAACGAGTCGGGGTTTCCTAAATTTCACCATAAAAAATATTTAGGTGGCGACTCTGTATCTGGCAAAGCAGTCCATGTTTGGCACTTCTTTCTAAAAAATCTATTTTCTCAAAACGATTTGCCGGATTTGGACTCTTTGGTGATTTGTCAATCTCACATTGCACATTGTGAGATCAGATTAACAACCGTGACAATTTGAGTCCGAACTGTAGTAAACCCACAAACGAACAGAACAGGGATTCATTCCTTCCGGGACGTTCGGGGGCATCTACAACGACCCCGCTCATCCACGCTGATAGCCACTGCAAAGCCAATCAGTCAGGTCGAGCTAGATCACTGGCACATGAAGGCCGACAAGTTGACCTTTACTACGGATGAGTTAGAGGTGATGCGTGAGAAATATCAGATTCCCATAGAAATAGAGTTAAAGCTGCCGACATCAAAGGAGAGGGCGTCCGATGCTCGACCGGGGGAGTTTGCCTTGTATGAAGAGGCATTAAAGGGGGGTTTGAGATTGCCTCTCCTAGGGATAGTGGTGGACGTGTTAGATCGGCTGGAGGTGGCGCCTGGCCAACTGATGCCAAATGCGTGGAAGATCTTACTAGACTGTGCGAGTGCGTGGCCGAAGGCGAACGAGGGGGCTGAAATGACGGTGGACGAGTTTTTGCATGCTACAAGGCTTCGGGCCAGCAAGAGACTTGGGTCACCTTACAAGCGGCGGCAGGGAAGGGTTTGGTGGCGGGGTTGCCGTCGTTAATTAAGGGGTGGAGGCCGCAGTGGTTCTATGTGTCCGCGAACGAGGGAGTGGTGGTGCGCACTGTATGGAGAGTGCCAACCAAGTCGGTGGAGCCAAGGTTGGGAGCCGCAGCAGAGGAGAGGGTGAAGAAAGTGAAGGCATGGAGGGAGAAGGAGGGCGCCAAGTGGGATGACCTCGTTCAGCCTTCAGCCTTGTTTGCCGCAGAGCTGGGCCCTCAGCCGACCGGTGGGGATTTTGCACCGGCAGCATTGGAGGTGAGGAGGAGGGCGCAGGAGGCGGAGGATAGGGCGAGTTTTGCCAAGGCTAACAAATACAAAGAGTCACAGGTAGACCGTTCACCGAAGCCGATCGCGAGGGAGAGGATTCGACCGCGCCCCAAACTGTTGAGGGAGAAGGACTTGGGTGAGTTTGAACCACAATCGCCCCCAATTAATCCATTGAAGGAAAGGGCCAACAAGGAGGTGGAGGCTGTGGTGAAGAAGAAGAGAAGAGTAAGGGAGATAGAGGAGGGGCCAGCCCTGAAGAGGGCAAAAGGGGTGGTGGCAGAGGAGACCCCTAAAGTGGGTCTAGAGGAGGGAACGAAGGGGGGGGATGGGGCCACTGCCCCTAAAAGACAAGTGGAAGGTGGGGAGACTGGTCCCTTGGAAGGGGTGGAGCAGCAGCCCAAGGGGGTTCTTGCGCCCCAAGGAGAAGAAGAGAGGGCTAGGTTGAAGACCACTTTTTACCACGCCTTAGCAGTGTTCGGGCAGCTACAAGGAGAAAAAAGAGAGGCCAGGACAGCTACAAATCGCCTCTTAGGAGTAGTAGAAGACGCAGCCATGCGCTCGGTGGTCAGTTTCACTGAGGCAGAGCTACTAAGGGGGTTGTGTTCTGCCCAAATGGAGGCGACCGCCTTAGCAGGGGCCCTTTTGAACAAGGCGGTGGCTGCAAAAGGCGAGGTGAGGCCACTGAAGGCCAAGTTGGAGGAAGTGGAGGCCCAACTAGAGAACTTAAGGAGGGAGATTGCAGGGTGGCGGAAGGCCGCGCGAAGTGCGTGTGCTAGGGGGTTGGAAGAGGCCCAAATGGCCAGGGAATGGAGGTGTTGGTGGTGGTGCAGGGAAATGTTGCCGACCGTGCCCATGCTGAGCTGCTCGCGGCCAAGTTGGAGTTGGAGATGAAACGTCGCAATGTGGTGTCGCTCGAGTTCCAACTGGTTGGTAAGCAGAAGAAGTTGGAGAAGGCGCAAAAGGCCTACACTGTCGCCAACGAATGGTGGAACGAGGCCATGACTTGCAACGAGGATCTGCAGGCCCAGTCGATTAAGGAAAAAGAAGAAGCAGATTTGAAGATCGCTGGGTTGAAGAAGGATCTGGAAGACGAGCACGCCAAGTCAACGGCAGAGAAGGCGGGGCTGGAAAAGGCCTTGGAGGAAGAAAAGGCGAAACTGGTATCTGAGAGGGCGGCGTACCCCGACCTATGTGTTGCAGCGGTTAAGCAGTTCAAGGGGTCTGCCAACTTCCAAATGGCCATTGATGCCGCGATCGCCAGCAACTTGGCAAGAGAGGGGTTTGGGGGGCTGGCCCGTCGGGAGCGACCGTTGGAAGCAGGAGTGAAGAAGAAGTGATCCAGAGCTTCCAGCAGTCGGACTTCTACAAACACGAGATGACTAAGTTCTGGGACAGTGACTGGAAGACTTTCAAGCGCAAGGCAGAAGAGCTGTTCCCAAACTTGGACTTCAACAATGTAAAGATTGACGAAGACAACGTGGCCCAAACCCCCTTAGACGAGGGTTTTGAAGAGGAAGACCTCGCCTCAAGTGAAGAGGAATGATTGATGTGAACAAAATTTGTATTTAGAATTTTGGTTGTTTGTTGTTTGTTGTTTTTTTTTTTTTTTGGAATTTCTCTGGCAAACTTATGTATAAGTTGTGAATAAATGAAATTATGAGTTATGTGTTTTTTGTTTTATACTATTGTGTTTATTTTTTATGGATTTGCAAAGAATGATAATGATTACTCATGCAAGGCTTGTGCAAAGATCACAGTGAAAATTGAGAAGTAGGGAGAAAATCTATCTTGCAAAAAAATTATGATGCGAAGAATGTTAACAATAGGAATGTTGAAATGTAAAGGTCTTGAAGCATGAGGGTCTTAAAGTGTTAAGGCATGCGGTCAGAGTGTTGAGAAAATGTGAGAGTGAAAAAGGTCTCAAAATGTGACAGTCTTGAAGATTAAAAATGTAAAGAACGTTAAGAGGTGTAAAAACATGGACCTGAAATTTGACCAAGCATGGCAGCTATGCTATAAACATGAAGTTGTAAGGATGCTTGAGCCATAACTAACTCAGTCTGGTTAAGCGCTTGGTGCTCAGTCAGGCTGGGGTTTTAAGTGACTCAATTTGGCTGAGCCCTACGTGCTCAGTCGGGCTGAGGCTTTAAGTAACTCGGTCTGGCTGAGCCCTTCGTGCTCAGTCGGGCTGAGGCTTTAAGTAACTCGGACTGATTGAGCTCTTCGTGCTCAGTCGAGCTGAGGCTTTTTATGCTCAGTCTGGCTGAGGCTTTAAGTAACTCGGTCTGACTGAGCTCTTCGTGCTCAGTCGAGCTAAGGCTTTTCCTGCTCAGTCTGGCTGAGGCTTTAAGTAACTCGGTCTAACTGAGCTCTTCGTGCTCAGTCTGGCTAAGGCTTTTCATGCTCAGTCTGGCTGAGGCTTGCAATCAAAGTGCTATTGAAATACCACACAGATAATTGAGATATAAGCTTGTTGTCATTCAAAGTGTAGCCCATTTGATCATAAATTTACACTATATGAGAAGAGAATGAGAGCATTCGAGTGCGTAGATCGTCAAAAAGAATATACAGCAATTGATCAATACAAAAATACAACTTTAAGCACAAAGTTAGCCGCATCTTGATTGAGAGTAGGCCAGAAATAACCAGTGCGAAGTTTTTTGTGGGCCAGTGACCTGGTACCTAAATGATTACCACATATACCCTCATGGACTTCCCTCATCACGTAGGTCACTTAAGCTGGATTGAGGCATCACAGGTATCGGCGTGAAAAGCCACGTTTGTACAAAAGGCCGCTAATGAGAATGTAGTTGGATAACCAAGTCCTGACTTTGGCGGCCTACTGTTTGTCGTCTGGCAGTTCTCCCTTTGTCAAAAATAGAAAGATGTCGGCCACCCATGGAATAGGTTCGTTTTGGAGGAAATAGACTTGGTGCTGGTTTGGGGAAATGACAGGATGGGCCAGGTACTCGAGGCGGATATTGTGGCTGAGGTTTGACTGGTCTGCAGAAGCTAATTGAGCCATTTCGTCTGCCTTGGAGTTTTCTGCCTGAGGGATGTGCTTGATATGGAAAGTGTTGAAGAGGCGAGCAAGGGGGAGTGCAATATCCCTGTAAGCCCGCATTATGTCTTCCTTGGCATCGAATTCCCCCTTAATTTGTTTGACAATGAGCTGAGAATCGCTGAACACTCGGATATGGCTAACACCAATGTCTCTGGCTAGGCGGAGACCTGCTATCAACGCCTCATATTCGGCCTCGTTGTTGCTTGCGTCGAACAAGAAATGGAGGGCACACTTGAAGTAACCACCCTTAGGGGCGGTGAAGATGAGACCAGCCCCGCTGCCTTCTTTACGGGATGATCCGTCGACGTTGAGGGTCCAAGAGTGGGGATCCTCTACCTCAGTCTAGGGTCGCGGGGGTGGTGGAGCCGTGGTTGGAATTGGATTAGTGAATTCCATGATAAAATCGACGACAGCCTGGCCCTTGATCGCCGTTCGAGGTCGGTAGGAGATGTCAAATTGGCTGAGCTCGACTGACCATTGTATGAGTCTGCTGCACAGCTCTGGTTGTTGCATTATTTTCTTCAACGGTTGGTCAGTAAGGACGATAGTGGGGTGGGCCTGGAAGTAAGGTCGGAGTCGTCTTGAGGCTATGACTAAGGCTAAGGCCATTTTTTCAAGCAACAGGTAGTTCTATTCTGCTCCCCTGAGGGCCCGACTGATGTAGTAGACTGGTTGTTGGACAGAGCTGTCTTCCCTGATGAGTACTGCACTGATTGCAGTGTTTGACACGGCTAAATAGAGGAAGGGGGTTCGCCCGTGATTGCCTGAAAAAGGAGGGGGGGTTGGCCATGCACTGTTTCAACTGCTGAAAGGCCTCTTCGGATTCTTCCGTCCACTCAAAAGTTTGCCGAAGAACTTTGAAGAATGAGAGGCACTTGTCCGTTACACGGGAAATGAAACGGTTGAGGGCGGCAACTTGGCCAGTGAGCCTCTGAACCTCCTTAACCATTCTGGGTGACTGCATTTCAATTAAGGCCTTGATCTTTTCGGGGTTAGCTTCGATGCCCCGCTGACTGACCATGAAACCCAAGAACTTCCTAGATCCTACGCTGAAAGCGCATTTCTTTGGATTGAGCTTCATTTGATATTTTCGTAGGGTGTTGAATGTCTCTCGAAGGTCGGCCAGATGATCAGTGGAGAGCTTGCTCTTGACTACCATGTCGTCGACATATACTTCCATGTTCCGGTCTATCTGATGATGAAAGACGGCATTGACTAACCGTTGGTAAATGGCCCCAGCATTTTTCAACCCAAACGGCATGACACAATAATGGTAGGTTCCCCGGTCGGTGATGAAAGAGGTGTGCTCCCGGTCAGATGGGTGCATCATAATTTGGTTGTATCCAGAGAATATGTCCATAAAGCTGAGCATTTGATGGCCGGCCGTGGCGTCAACGAGCAGATCTATGCGAGGAAGGGGATAATTGTCTTTGGGGCAAGCTCGGTTAAGGTCTAAGTAGTCGACACAGAGTCGCCATTTACCGTTATTTTTACGAACCAAGACCACATTTGATAGCCATCTGGCATAGTCCACATTTTTGATAAAATGTGCCTCAAGGAGCTTTTCTACTTTAGAGGCGATAAGAGTGTTGCGCTTCGGGTGAAAGATGCGCTGCTTCTGGCGGAAGGATCGGAAGTAGGGCTCAATGCTGAGACGATGGGTTATGAATGAGGGGTCAATACCTGGCATGTCTAAGTGGGTTTAGGCAAATACGTCGTTGTGCTCAATCAGGAGGGTAGTAAGGTCGACCTTGGCTTGAGAGGATAGTTGGCTGCCAATTTTGGCAGTTTTTGTCGGGTTGGTGGGGCCGATAGGGACCTTAACAAGCTCTTCTGCTGGTTCCCCTCTGACCAGCTTGTCCTCGTCTCTGACGTTGAGCCCTTCAATGATCATAGCCTCCTTTAGCTTGACCTCTTTAAGTGAGACGATGTAACATTCCCTGGCCACGGTCTGCTCTCCTCTTATTGTACCGACTCCCAGGTCGGTGAGAAACTTGACGGCAAGATGGAAAGTGGATATGATAGCTTGGAAAGCATTTAGGGCGGTGCGGGCGAGGATGATGTTGTAAGCAAAGGGACAGTCGATGACAAGGATGGTGAGTAACTTTGTGGTCTGCCGTGGGTACTCCCCGATTGTGATGAGAAGGTCGACAGAGCCGATGGAGGTCACCCGATCTCCAGTGAAACCGACTAATGGGGTTTGGAGAGCAGATAGACTTTCTTCCCCGATCTTGAGCTGGTAGAAATAGTTCAGAAAGATGATGTCTAAAGAACTGTCGTTGTCGACGAGAACCCGTTTGACTTTGTAGTTGGAGAGGACGGCCGAAATGACGAGAGGATCATCATGGGGGTAACAGATGCCTGTGCAGTCAACGCCCGTAAAGGTGATAGGCTCCGTCCACTGCTTGGGCTGTTTGGAGGGCCAGTCCAATGTAGCAACTTCTTTGTCTGAGCCCTGCCTTATTTTTCTGAGTTCTGCTCGCTGAGCCGAGCGGGATGGTTCTCCACAAGCAAGTCCGCCGAAAATAACTCTAATTTCTCCAACAAGGGGGGGCGGGGTTACCTTGTGCCCGAGGTTGCTGTGGAGGGCGATCATGACCTTGGTTAGGTTGTGCTGGTTGCTGGGGAGGGGTGCGCCGGCAGTTGTTTCTGATGGGTTCAGTCTTTTGCCTCTGCTAAGGGTGAGTTTCCATGAATCGACTGAGACGTCCCTAACGTATCAAGCCCTTGACCTGACCTTTAAGGTTAACACATTCCTCGGTATTATGGTCGTGGTCCTGGTGAAAGCGACAGTATTTGGACTGGTCTTGCCGATTAGCAGGAGACCATGACGGTTGGGGCCATTTTGGGGGGTAGTCTCGTTGGATCTGATTGAGGACTTGTTCTATGGGGGAATTGAGGGGTGTGTACCGTTCGAACCAGCCGGGCGGTCGGGTTGGTGCTGACCGGTAGGTTCGGGGGGGTCGGTCGGTATACTGAGGTGTTTGGTTATTGTACTAGGTGTTTCTGGTTTCTGAGTCCTTTCTCTTCTCCCTGGGGGTTGGGTTTTTGGCTGTAGGATCTTGGCGAGCGGCTAGGGAATCTTCGGCGTTCATGTATTTTTGGGCTTTGGAAAGTAAGGTTGCCATGGAGGTCAGGGGGTTTTTAGAGAGGGAAAAAAGGAAATCAGATGATCATAGGCTAGCCATGAAAACCGTGAGAATGACCTTGTCATCATTTTCGGCCACCTACAAGGCCTCGATATTGAAGCGGGTGATGAAGCTGCGCAACGACTCCCCCTCGGTCTGACGGATGTTAAGAAGCTGGGTTGCCGGACGCCGCTGGCTCTGGGTTCCAATGAAATGGCTGAGAAAGGAGTCACTGAGGTGCTGGAAAGTGGAAACAGAGTCTAGTGGCAGTTGGCTAAACTAGAGTCGAGCCGACCCCTTGAGTGTTACGGGGAAAGCCCGACACATGATTTCATTAGGGAATGCATGGAGGATCATGAGGGTTCTGTAGGTCTCCATGTGATCGACTGGGTCCGTTGTACCGTCAAAAAAGTTGATCGTGGGCATTTTGAACTTAGGAGGTAGAGGTTTGTCCTGGATGGAGGCAACGAATGGTGAGTTGGCTATGGTGGATGGTTTATTTGGTATGTTCTACATGACTCCTTGGAGCTGGAGCTTCATAGTTCGAAGTTCCGCGTCCCAGAAAGGGACGTTGTCACCACCGGACTGGAGTGGGGGCTGGACACTGCTGGCCTCTCCCTCGGGGATGGGTGCCTGGGCCGATGGGCGTGGGATATGAGGGGGGGTTCATATCTGGGGGAGGGGGTCGCAAGCCTTCCAGGTTGGGCAGATGGGGCTGCTGGATAGTATGGCTCGGAGCTCGTTCTTGGTTGGGTGGGATATGTAGAGGTGGTGGAGGAGGCATGGGAAGGTTTCTTTGGAAGGTTTCTTGGTTTTGCTCAGCCAGTCGATTAATGCTGTTGGTGAGCTCGGTAAAATACTGCGGTGGGTTGTTTGGATTGAGAGGGTCGACTTGGTGGTCGGGAACATTGTGGTGAGAAGCCATGGATCTAGTTATGACCATCCACCTTCACAGGTGGTGAGAAAGGGTTATTGGAAAAGGGTCTCTGGCAACAATGAGCACAACTGGCGTGCGGCGCCAGAGTTTTCCACAGACGGCGCCAACTGATAATACACAAAATCATTTGAATGGATAGTTAAAAAAGTCAACATATAAATTAATGGATAAAATTCGAAATAAAATGTCTTTTTAAACAATAAAAATGATTTTTTACCAAAATATTTCACAAAGGATGGATCTCTTACTAACAAAAAAATTCACTAGATCTAATATCTTATATCATCCTTAGATTGGACTTTTTAACAATTTTCTCTAAATAATCTTATTTTTCTTTCAGTTTCCTTTCAATAAATTCATCCAAATAGAGTGGTAAACATACTCAAAAAGAGGTACACAAGGCATTATAGTCACGATTGTGTGCTTAATTGGACTCATTTTGAGTTTTATTTTGATAACCTAAAATTTTCATTTTTTGAGGTAGATTGAGTACAACATACTCACAAAATTGACTACATATCAACACCCTTTTCACCAAATCATATTCATATTCAGTTTTATACTTAGAATCACACTTACTATTTATTTATTTAAATACAAGTATGTTTTGATAAAAAAAAGTATTGAGATTCGATCTACTTGTATGATGTACTCGATATATTCAAAAAAATGAACAGTTTAAATTATTGAATTGACACCCAAAATAGGTCTCATTAGATGTACAACTAAGGGTGTAAATTTGACTCAATCTGGCCAGGCCCACTAGGGTTCAGGCTAGTTCACTGTCGGACCTAGCGAGCTCCCATAAAAAATCCCGGCCTACTCGTGCAAAATCTCAACCCAGGCCCAAGCTTAGGCCTAGGGGATACTTGGGCCTCAGGCAGGATGGCGAGCTAGGCCTAACCAATTTTTATTTTTTTTTTATTTCTTTCTACCAAAATAGCTTGGAATGACATTAGGCCTCGAGCAGGGCCTTAGAACGGGCTAGGCTTCGGGTTGGGCCTAGCCCCAAGAAACACAGCCCAATCCCAGGGTCATGGGTTGGACTTGGGTTTAGGCTTGGCCGCTTCGAACTGCAAGCGGACTTCAAGTAGGTCATGGGCAAGTGGACCGATTTTACACCCTTATGCAAAACTATTATGTGCAAGCCCATTTCCAAACATACCATAGTAATTGATTACTTATACTGTTCTTGAAAATCAAATAATTTTAAAATTATTTTAGGAACTAGCTATTTTAATTGATTTTTTGACATTTTATAAAAAAAAAGACATATAGAAATGCAGAAAGAATAATTAACTTTTTGATAATGTCTTTTTAACTAGTTCCCAAACTTGCCCTTAATATGTATTTAAACTTAGTTTATTGAAAATTCCCTTCTAGTTTAGAGAAATTCACAAAAACTCTGAGAAATTTGGAATTTTCTCTGTAATGTGTCCAGAGAAATTCTCTGGATTGAATTTTCTCTGGATCGAATTTTCTCTAGATTGATGTTGAGGGACCTTAGACATTATGAAAATATTGAGTGTCCTTTATACTATAAAATCGTAATACTATGGACCTTAAAAAAAAAAAACCCCTTAAATCAATTATTAAGTCGTTTATCAAATTAGAATTTAATAAAAATTTAAACAGATAAAATATTATAAATATTTTTTTTAAATAAGGTGAAATATTTTTTTAAAATTGATAAAATTTTAATGAAAGAATTTAAATAATATATATCAAATTAAATTTTTTATTCAAATTTAGAACAAAGTTAAAAAAGAAAAAATAAAATTGGGAATGTTTGGAGATGGTCTAACATGCTGATAGTAGTACCTTGGGGTGTGTGTGATGCAGCTCAGTTTGAGAGAATTATAAATCAGTTGGTGAATGATGGATTGGCAAATAGTCCAACCCGCAGTTTGGGACCTTTCAATTTACTAGTTGATTGATAAATATTTTTAAATAATTATCAAGTATTTGTTTAATATATAACACTAATTTATATAATATTTGTTATATATATAACACAAATTAATTTTACATAATATTATTTTTTTATAACAATTGATTTGCAACAAATTTTACATTTTAAATTTCTCCCATACTCTTTTTTTTTTTTTGATATTTCATTGGATAACTAAAAAAATATATGTATTAACTATAGCAAAACAGAACGGTTTTAAATATAGATTATAAATTTCAAAGTTTAATCCATGGTTAACAGATCGATCGGTGTGGATTGATACGATTTTAGCAGATTAGACAATATTTTACACACCTAGTAATACCTATAATATATATATATATATATATGCATTTATAAAACTGGGAAATTCTACAATAAAAACCAGTTGGAAGAACTAACGAGTTTTAAATAGGGGGTATTTACACACGTCTTATATTGTAAACTTATATTTCATTAAGTCTTAAATAAGATTTGTTACTCCTTCAAGTCCCATTAATTTTTAATAGACGAAATTATCCTTTAAACAATGGTTGTTTGTGATTGTTTATAAAAGAATATGGTGATGTAACATTTATTTTTATTTTCAAAACTGCAAAACATCATAATTTTTACAATTTACATTTATTTTTGATAAAATTTATATTTATAGAATCAACCTAACGAATCAATCAAACAAGACTAATATTTGCAATTTTCTTAATTTCTAACTATAATTAAAATTTTAAACAAATGAAGTATCTCTTTCACACATAAATATACATAAACAAATTGAGAAATATCTCAATTACAGAATTAAGAAAACTGAAAAATTTCTTAATTGACGAAACAATTATATGGAATATTTCCGTGTAAAATTGAGAAATTTCTTAATTTTTTTCAATTTTCAAACTGAGCTCAGTTTAAAACTGAATAATATTTTCAGTTAATACTGGAAAAAAATTGAGAAACTTTTTAATTTTACTGGATAGTTTTGCAAACTAAGAAATTGTTAGTTTCATATAGCTTAATAAAATAATATTTTATTTTTATAAAATTTTAAATTTAATATTGGTCTTATTTGATAGATCTCATTATAGACTCCCAAAAATATAATTTTTATCAAAAATAAATGTGCATGATAAAAGTTGTGAAGTTTTTAAATTGAGCATTATTATTCAAGTCCAAAAGTTAGACTCGCTTTTTAGATCCAATGATGTGTTAAAAAGATGATCAATTAATCATCTTTTTGACACATCACTAGTTTAGAATGCGATTCTAAAAAATAGACTTATATATCATTTTATTTTTAAATTTGAAACAACAAAACATAAGTAACATCACATTAGTAATCTCCACTTGAATAAGAGAAATAATCTTATGTTTTTGAAGCATGATTAGGGGGTTATTAAAAAATTTATAATTGTTTGAGAATGTAAGGCCCACAATTCTGTATCGAGGCATGAAGCATAATGGTTAGCAATTGGTGGATAACATTGGTTCAATAGATTTCTAGATGCAAGCCTTCCTCGATCATTCTCACTTTCTAAGGAATAATTTTCTTTCTTTCTTTCTTATTCATTGGGGATATCATGGAGGTATCCGAATCTTATAGTCGAATCAAATAGGGTGTCTACAGGATGATTGCACAACAGAAGTTCTCAGATGGAAATCTGGTTTTCTGAAGTAGAAGGTAAGCAGCACTTCTTCATTCACTTGTTATCTTGTTGAGAACATTCTCTGTTTCGTCACAAGATATAGAATAGGATAAAGAGACCACAGTGAACTTAAATGCAACAGCTGAAGGGCAGATGAAGTTTCATTTACGTGAGGTGGTTGTGGAGAAGCGAGTTGAATTGGTGAAAGACGTGAAACCAGCTCTGCTCTGACTCAACCACAAACGTATGGAAGGGAAGAAGATAAAGAAAAGATTGTTGAAATGTTGGTTGACAGCGAAAACAGCTCTGCTCTAACTCAACCACAACGCTTGCCCAAATGATATTCAATGACAATAGGATAAAAAGCCACTTTGAGCCTAAATTTAGGGTTTATGTTTCTCAGGATTTCAATGCAAAATGGGTGATAAAAGAAATAGTATCTATATCTAAGAAAACCTGTGAAGCCTCAAACCTAGATTCTTTGCGGAAAAAGCTTTGAGAGATGCTGAATGGGAAAAGATACTTGCTTGCAAGTAGTATTAGATGATGGCTCCGTATGGTAGAGTTATGGAAAAAACTGATTTTTCACTTATAAAAAACTATAATATGTATTATTAAGCTACACTAAACGCAATGAAACAATTTAAATCAAGCTAAAAGCTAAAATAAGCTAAAAACAAGCTCTACCAAACAGGCCCGATGTGTGGGACGAAGATCAAGAGAAGTGGGATAGGCTGAAGTATTTACTAGCATGCGGAAAGGTGCTTCCATTATCATTACTACTACTCATGTTGAAAAGGTAGCATCAATCTTGGGAACTATTTCACCACATCACCTGTCATTTTTATCTGAAGAAGATTGCTGACTTTTGTTCAGGCAACGAACATTTGGACGCGAAAATGAAGAACGACCAAACCTTGTGGCCATTGGGAAGGAGATAATGAAGAAGTGTAGGGGTGTACCTTTAGCTGTAAAGGCCCTCAGAGGGCTAATGCTCTTCAAAAGTGAGGAAAATGAGTGGTGTTTTGTTAAAGAAAGTGAAATTTGGAACTTGCCCCAGGATGAAAATTCTATATTGCCTGCCATAAGATTAAGCTACTATAATCTACCATTGAAATTGAGACGATGTTTTGTTTATTGTGCCTTTATATATATATAGGTTCTAGAATTGGAAAGGAAAATTTAATTCATCTTTGGATGGCTAATGACTTTATTTCATCCAATGGACAATCGGAGTTTGAAGATATTGAAAATGGGATATGGAATGAGTTATATTGGAGATCTTTTTCCAAGATGTGGACAAAGAACTGGGAAACATTACTTTCAAAATGCATGATCTTATCCACGATCTTGTCCAATCTATTATGGAAGATGAATGTCATATGATGGAGTCTGAAAACTCAAGTAATATATCGAAGCAAAGAATTCGCTATTTTCTTGTGACTTCACAAATTTTGGTTCGCTGAGAGTGTTCAATTTGTGGGGCATTAACATGAAATGGCCTTGGAGAAATTGAATGTTAGTGGGTGCCCTAACCTAGTGACTCTTCCACAGAGCATTAAGCATCTTAATTCCCTTCGACACCTGACTATTTCTTGTTATTTGTGCAAAGTCGAAGACTTTGCCCGAAGCATTGCATCATGTCCCAGGATTACGATCTCTATCAATCTCTGGGTATCACGAGTTCCCATCACTTCCTGAATGGTTGGGAAAACTTACGTCTCTTCAATCATTGTGCATTTGGGACTGCCTCAAGATTCCATCCCTACTGCGTAGCTTTCAAAGCCTAACCAAACTCCAACTTTGAGCATTTGTGGATGCAGTCCTGAATTGGCAAGGCGATGTAAAAAGGGAAATGTGGAGGATTGGTATATGATAGCACACGTTGCAGATATCGATCTGTAAATACATGGAATCTACTCGTTAATTATGAGTGAGTGAAGTGCAGAAAGGAATGCACATATTACATGTGGACATTCCATATAGACCAAGATAAATTCTCTTTCACTTATTCGAATGTTTCTTGAAATGATTCTTACATATCTGCTTGTCAGTAAAATTAGTAGTAAAGTGATATTTAAACAAAATGTCTTCTTGTACTCCTGAAGGCTGAAGTCCTTGGTCAGTATGAATGTTTGTGGACTTCTTTGTAAAGACCTATTGCTTTGCTCTAAAAGATCACATTCATGTTTGGTTTGTTTATTTTCTTACACACTCAGAAAATAGAGCTTGGTTCACATCAACGGACTGATTCGTCTCACTTGGATTAAGATTCTGAACCTGAGTGTAATCAAGATCATTCAACTGGACATGTTTAGCTACCACTTATAACAGGGATTAATGACAAATGTGATTCATTTTGAAATGTTCCTGTTCCATATGATACATGATTTTAGTGGTTCAATTTCCATTGTCAGTTATTGTTATTGGAGAAATGATTGATTTTAGCTGAACTTCTTTAACCTGTCTTTGTTGCTGATTATTGGTGTGTCAAAATTTGAAATGTATCAAAAACTTGTTCATGTAATAATTTATTAAGCAATCAGTATGTACAACGAAGTTAGCTTTTTGTGTGTGCTATCTATGATGGTCGAGTTTGGATTGCAAATGGGATTGGACTTTGATCTTAGCACCGAGATGACTGTGAAACATAAATGTCTAAAGATTACATTTTGTGCTGAAAGTCTGAAATTGTCTCCAATTTCCAGTGACAAAAGTGTAGCAGCTGGAATTATAAGATTGTACTCGATGATTAATATAGAATGTATGTTTGTAAATCATTTCTGTTCATCTTCGTAAGTTATTCATTATTTTTCCCATTCTGCGTTTGTACTAATATATATATATATATATATATATTTACATTTATTTATTTATTTTTAAAATGATGGTTAGTGGCACCATTCTTTTCGATCATAATTGCAGTACAATAGCTGCTGGTTCTAAAGTGGCTGTGAGAATGGATATGTTGCCGGTGGAAGGTTTCGGGCTGAGGTGGGCTTGTGCGCGAGGTTGTAGTATTCCCAGACTCCTCCGTGTCAGTCAGTGCACAGAAAAGATTGTAGGAGTGACTTGAGGTATCTCTATCATTTGACAGTTTGACAATCATTTTCCCTCTTAACTGTAGGCCTCTTATTTATAGTGTGTCACAAACCTTTTGCTAATTCATGCCATGGATTTTGGCCATTGTCTGATTTTTATTTTTTATTTTTCCTCTATCTTTTTCCCAATATGTCATTGGTACAAAAGAAGGTGCAGATGAGAATAGAGTCACAAGGGATGTACTTGCAATCAATATTAGAGAAAAGCTCAAAACAGCCTAACACTTGACATGAACTGCCTATCAGTCTTGAGTCAACTCACCAACATCGATTTGTCTCGGTCAAATCTTATGGAGAATAGTATCTATTCAAATTTTAGCTTTTGTGTGTTGTCATGAATCCATAGGATTAACCATTAGCAATCTGAATTTATAAGTCTTTATCAACCACGGTTTAAATCAAATCCATGTATCATTCATCATGAATTCAATCAGTCTGCATAACTTTTTCTTCCTTTACTTTCTTCTTCTTCTTCTTCTTATTTTCACTCCTAAATAGGGATGACACTATTTCCACTTGTGCTGAAACACGGTACTGCTGTAAATTGAATTATTTAAACATCTAGTCATGTGAGAACTTCGAATATTGCCGGTCACAGGAATAAAAGATTACTTGTTTCTTTGCTAGGCCAGCGCAATAAAAAAAATATGAATTGATTTTGGTCATTGATGTTGCCAAAATGTCAACAGGGTGCACATTAAAGCAATGGGATGCTGCTCCCTAGCAAAACATGTGTTGATGTTGGAAACCCATAAGGTTAGCTCAATTTGCATCACTCCACATCAATGAAAAAAGGACCAAGGGAGGATGCAAAAACCTCCACAGAAAATGGCAAACAGCCCTCAGAAGACCAAAAGATACCATAAAGAAACCTCCCTTCATTGTCAGGACAATGGAGAAACATGAAGCAATCAGCCTACGACTTAACTTTCTCATTTCCCCCCTTTCTTTTTAGGCAACAGAATAAATTATGTGGTAATTTTGTGAGTAGAAACATTTCACCCAAAAAAAACAATCAAATGAATTCTGATAAAAATAAATTCCCCCTTGCATCAATACTACGTAGGAAAATGAAAATGAAAATGACGAGGAAGCCCATGCAGTTTCCTCCAAAAGATAAAGAATTTGAATGAAAGTCTGATGGTTAAAAGTATAATTTATCCTAAAATTTAACAAAAGCTAATTTGGATATTTCTTATCTGTTACCTCTCTCCTCCTCCTCCCCTTCTCTGTTTAGTCTCCCAAGTTATCCATGCACTAATATCATCTATCTTCATCAAAACATCTAGCTGGGTATTCCTCAGAATTAAAATTCAAGAGTAAACTCCAATAATCAACACAAAATACATACTACATAACACTAGTGAAAGAATATAAAATTATAACAGAAATTGAACTTCAAATCATCGCTCAAAAAAATAGTGGGCATGATAGGAGGCTCTAACCCTCTAACCTCCGAAGGCTAGAGCACCCAGTGTCCATCACACACTAATATTATTACACATAGCCCAATAAGACCTACATTTAATCTTTATTTCACAGAGAAGAAATTAACACAAAGGGAGTCTGAGAACAGAACAGCTGAATGAAACCACCGCCGGTTATCCAACCTCAGACCTATAATAAGCAGCCCAATATATTCCTCGCCAGCAATGTATCCAATGCTACAACCACTTCAAAACTTGCAGCTATCATGCTACTGTCATTGTGACCCGAAAGCCTAGCAGCACCTGCTATCATAAAAACAAAGTCAAATAACCTTCAACACCAAAAAGAAAGCACAAATCCATAAAGATGAACAGAAATAAATAAAGAAAGAAACATACAATCTCCGAATCATGGAGGACTCAATGTGCTCAATCTCGTTAATTTCATCCCTGTCATAGGCAATCACAAATTCATACAATCAGCACAAAGTAATCTTTAGGCATTTTATGCTTCTAAGGCCATTTTAAAGCGAAACCCATTTGAATAGACAATCTTAGATATCTCAGGTTCAAGACAATAAATGGTTTATGTTGTTCAAATATAATCATGTTGAAAAAAACAAATGATTAATCTTCTTCAAATAATTTGTTACATCAATTTGTGTTGCTAGTATATGAATTAGCTGAAGGTTAGACATGCTGATCACGACATGGTTACCATTTAGTAACTATGTTGTTCTTGAAAAATCGGTATTTATGCACTATTGATGAAACTATGAGAGGCAATGAGGGCTATAAAAGCTAAAGCAGTAGTCAATGATATTGAAATAGATGCACAAGTGTGAAACTAAACCACATACTTGTAGAATTTTTCATGAATTAGTTCTGATTTCCTTGCATTCAAACCATTAACAGATTTATCATGATATGCGGGATATATACTTGGCAACATGTGGGTTTTGGATAAAGGAAGCATACACAATCAATAGTAATTGCAGGCATAACAAAAAGAGAATAAAATTTGTATTTTTTTATTTCTTTGTAATTAGGCACAATTATAAGAGTAAAATTAGAAATGTAATTAACTTATTTGATATTGTCAACAATTTATTTATTTATTTATTTTTATTTTTATTTATTTATTTTTTAACGATAAAGTAACAAAAGAGGGAATTTATAATAAAAAACTAAACCTTAAGGGAGGTTTCTATCATTTCAAAAATCTTAGGGGAGGTTTCTACAATTTGATTAAACCTTAGAGGAAGGTCACTATAATTTAAAACTAAACGTCAAGGTAGCTTACTGTATTTCATCCAAATCTCAAGACAGATCATTGTAATTTACCCTAACTATTATTATGAATATCCAATAACTTTCTGTTACTTCAATCATGTCGATTATTACACAGTGCCAATGGGCAGTGGTCACTTTGTGTTTTGATGGATTTCAAATTGGAGAATTTATTTGGTACAAGCCTTTCTATTATTTGACAACAGATCTTTGAAGTACTAGAATGAAAACTAATAATCAGCAACAATGACAGGTAAAAGAA
The DNA here is from genome assembly GCF_004153795.1 of Camellia sinensis. NCBI lineage: Eukaryota > Viridiplantae > Streptophyta > Magnoliopsida > Ericales > Theaceae > Camellia > Camellia sinensis. The sequence continues at coordinate 548,417 of NW_021025961.1, forward strand.
GTTCAGCTAACATGGATTGTTCCACCAATAGCAAGAAATGACAGCGAAAGTTGAACTCCTAATCATGTATCATATGGAACATTTCAAAACTAATCACATTTTTCTCTAGTCTCTACTATAGGAGGTAGCTAATCCATAAGCATTTCATGGTGAATGATTGCAACTTTTAGCTTCAGAATCTTAGTCCAACTGAGATCAGTCCAACAGTTTTATCCATGGGAGAAAAAAATACAAACCTAATTTCAAAATCTTTGATCATATAATATACATAATTATGTAGAGTTCTAGAAATATGAATCAAATATTTAGTGAAAGGTTTAAAACTTGAAGCAAGAGTGTTTTACATGTTTACGAGTTCATAGCCCATGAGGTTAATCAATCTGTTGCAGACTAGTGACCTAAGGTCTGTTTTGGTCAGTATACAAGCATATATATATTCATATATATATATATATATATGTATATCATTTGTTTTTTTTCTTAGTGGGCTCGTTAATCAAGCTTCAATTCAATCATCATAAAGGCACTAAGTAGTGATGCAGAGTGATATCAAATTGAATGGATTGAATTAGGTGTTTCAAGTTTTTGTTTGGGCATTTCATTTTTACTAGGGATTGTTAAAATTTACACTTGAGTGAATGGTATGTGAGAATTTCATTAAAAGAAACAAAGAATACAAAAATCAAGGGAGGCATAACTTTCAAATACCAAAATCAAGAAAAACACGAAGCAGCTAGACTAATGAGGAGCAAAAATTCTCTTAGAAATCTACCAGTTTTTTCACAATAGCAGATTAGAGTAAGATTGCTTAATAGATGCAAACTGAGAAAATTTAACTCTAATATCATAATTAATCTGATTCATCAAATATGTAGGCCCATGATATCCTTTGAAAGCCCATGATTTCTCTCTTGCCAGATGTAGTATACCGTTGCAGCCTAAGCAATTTTCCTCACTATATGGAAAAAAAAATTCCCACTAAATTGGTTAGCAATCCATGATATCTCATTATCCCTAGAATGTTGAGCCTTAGAAAAGCAACAAATCTGCTCCCAAATTGCTCTAGAGAAGGAACAATTAAAGAAATATGAGAAAGAGACTCAACGTCTTTGTGGACAAACGAGACAAGTAGTGAATCAATCTCCCCACAATCTTTGAGCCTGCCTTAGTCCTAAGCCTTCCTCTAATAGCTATCCAAAAACAAAGCCGTGTCTGGGAATGTACTTAGGGAACCAAATAATCTTATGCCAAATCACAGAAAGGGAATGAGGCTTGATAGCATCCCAAGTGTTGTAGCTTTGTATTTAAGAGGGGAGGAAATAATGCACTGAACCTCATCATCTCTAGAACAATTGGGCTGAAAGGAAGGCATTAGAGAGGGAGGGAAAAGCCAGGTCCAATGATATCCTTAACGAAAGGTCTGCCAATGCATCTAAGATTAAGAACCTTTCTCCAAGTCCAGGAGCAGTCAGAAAGGACTGTAAAAGCCCAAAAACATTTGCCTCTAATAAGATATCTACAGCACCATTGAATTTATGGGTGTAAGAAAAACCAATGAAACTAGACTGACTGCTCAAGATCAATTGAAATTTTGGTTTGTGGTCTATTTTTCATAACGTGCGATCTGTTGTGGTTTTAAAATTTTATACACTCATACAAACTGAAACGACTGAAATATTATATTTAAAAATTTTGAGCATTAGAAGATAAGTGACTAACAATACACAATTTCTAATAAAAATTAGGGAGGGAGACATTTATAGAGCAACTTTCACTATTTTACTTCATTTATTCTCGATGTGTGATTGTGCAAGTTTTTATAAAACCCTTTTAAAATCTCATGTTCCCTTCTCTACACCAAACCGAGAAAATTGAGCTGTAGAATGCGGTCTGTTTTGGTTCCTCAACTAACAAAACCGAAAGGTTCGGTTTGGTGCTAAACTTTCCCTTGAACCAAACCGCTTACACCCCTAATTGAACTCACAGTTGAATGATGCTTAGAGTAAATGACCCAAATATGCCTGAGGAAATAAGCATGGTTCCAATCTAGAAGCTTTCTAATGCCAAGACCTCCTTCTGGTTTAGGCAAGCAAAGAGTCCCTCAAGTGAATTTATTAGAATGAAGGTAAGAGTTGGTCCCTGTCCACAAAAATCCTGAGCAACTGCTCTACATGCAAGCATACTGACTTGAGGAGGATAAAGTGCATAGACCAAAAAACTTGCTGAAGAGAATAGACTGGATAATGTGAAGTCTACCAGTGTAGGAAAGAAACTAATTTTGTCAATGAGGCCTTTACAATTATCAGCTGAGAGCTAACTAGAAATAAGGGGCACTCCAAAGTATTTGACCGGAAGGGAACCAAGTTGAACCCAAATCAAAATTGCAAAGATCTATCTTAGATTGATCATCAATACCAATGATGTAAATCTTGTTTTGCTCTTTTTTTGGTGGAAGGCCAGAAAATTTATTGAATTCAAGAAGAGCATTAAAAACTATTTAAAAGGACTGATCATTAGGATAACAAAGAACAAAGAGGTCATCTGCAAAGCAAATGTGCCTAATGTTCAATTCATGAATCATGACACTTTGGATTTGAGGAAAACAAGCTACAACTGATATGGTTATGAAAGATTATGGAAAAAACTCCATAACAAGGATAAATTCAGTATATTATGAATTTATTTACAAAGAAGTTAAAGTTTTTATTTTGGTTAGTCAAAAAGTCTCATTTCTCATTCTTTTTTATAAGAATTAATCTTTAATTTTGCCTCTGTAAAGGAAGGTTGAGTTTTGAAAATTTGTTTGTGAAGATGACGATCTTATCACAAAATCATTTTTAAGCTTTGTGGAAATGTTCCACAAATAAAAAGGTTGTGCAGAGTTGAAGTAGCTGAGGCTAAGACGACAACACATTTTTACATCTCCATTGGAACACCCATATACACTGCTACATAAACAAACCCTTAACATACAAAGTTGGACTTCACTTTTTGTCATATAATACACTTTAACAAACATTTTTAACATCTCCACTAGCCTTCTTAGTTAATATGGAAGAATGCATTCTTTTGAGATAAAAAATATGGATGTGAATTTCAAATAATAATAATAATAAACATGGAGCTGAAACAGAAATATTTGTGATAAAAAATATCAGAAAAAGAAAATTCAGATGTGAATTTCAAAAGAGTCTGAATATTTTATAGGTATATACATATAAAACTCAAATTTCAGATTCTACATGAACATGGATCTCAGAATAGCACAATTCGATTAACACAAAAAACAATTGAACAGTACTAATTTCACATTTAAAAATAAAAAAAGAAGAAAATTTAGAAATTGCCAAACTCAAATCCATCTAAAACAATTCCACAACCTTGAGCAATTAGATTCAATTTTCAAAATCCAATTCACAAAAACCTTAATCAAATTCACCGAAACACATTTATATCAACATCAACCCAATCTTAGCTGACTAACATTTAAACTTCACACTACACAATCTGAGTCATACTTCATAGATACATGTAAATATGTGTGTATAGGCACAGAGAGAGAGATTGAGAGAGATAGAAATTGGGAGAGAGGAAGAGAGAGAGAGAGATTCATATCGCCGGATATCTCAGACGACAATGGCGAGTGAAAGAGCGAGCGAGAGAGCAGAGCTATACAGGTTTGTGATGCGTAAGAGAGAGAGAGAGAGAGAGAGAGAGAACGATCAGTGTTTGAATTTTTCTAGAACTAGGGCAAATATAAGGAAAACGGGTAAAAGGGTAAAATAAATATATTAATAAAAGAAAGAAAGAATAAATTGGTTATTTGCGACGGGTAATCAAACAGTCGCAATTATATAGTAGCAAAAGGTCACTTTTCTAGTATATATATACTTACTGAACAAGAATATGACCTTTTAAAGTAAAGCAATTGTTCTTTATGAATAACTCAAACATTTACAAATCTGTAGAAAATTGGAGAGAGAAAAAAAAAAAAAAAAAAGAGACACAATAAACAAGTACTTACAGATTGATTTCTGGAATATGTGCTATCTTATACCAATCGTCCCCCTTTTCCTTTTGACATCGCCTTACCAATTTAGGACAGTATCCATAAATGCTCAAAGTTTGGAGGTTGGTTAGCCTTTGAAAGCCATGTGGAAGTGATGGAATCTTGGGATAGTAACCAATGCGCAATGATTGAAGTGACGTAAGGTTTCCCAACCATTCAGGCAGTGATGTGACCTCTGGATACCTAGAAATAGATAGAGATTGAAGTGCAGGGACATGTTTCAATGCCTCAGGCAAAGTCTTCAACTCTGCACAAATAACAAGATCACCTGCATACCAGGATCCAGGACTACCACAAATATTTAGGTGTCGAAGAGAAACAAGATGTTTAATGCTGTCTGGCAAAGTCACTAGCTTGGGACACCCATGAACTTGCAATTCCTCCAAGGCAGTGAGGTGTCCCAAACTCTCAGATAAAGCACTCAAATTATTGCAGTTGTCAATCGTCAGACGTTGGAGAGACTTTAGGCTTCGTAGCCCATGATCTGGCAAAGACTCAATCTCATGACAACGCATGATACTCAATGACTTCAAAGATACGAGGCTTTCCAAGTTTGTAGGTAGCACTCTAAGTTGGCTAAAGCTTCTAATTTGTAGAGATTCAAGAACAGTTAGGTTTTGCAACATCTCTTCTGGAAAAGAAATCATGTCCCCGCCATCAACTGAAAGGGTAGTGAGATTCTTAAGATTTGAGATTGAACTTAGTTCCACGTTGCTGGAACTCCAGACATTCAAGAGTTTTGGTGATGAAAGACGCGACAAGGTCAATTTTGGGCAATTGCTGATGTATATCTGGTGAAGACAAGGGAGTATCTCTCTTCCTTCCTCCCTTGACAACCCTACCAAATTTGGCAACTTAGAAATACGGAGCACTTCCAAAGCCGGAAATCCTCTAACAGGGCTTCCGCTAGGGAAGTAATTGTCAATGTACTCCACATAATCCATTTCGGAAATCAGAAGCCGTCGCAGGGAAGGCAACTGTCCAAAGGCTAGAAGTTCTAAACAGTTTCTGCCGCTAAGTAGCACAATAGAAACTATGTTTTTAAGAATTGAATCCCTCATCCAAAGTGGGAAGTGGGCACCTCTGTAATTGTCTATGAACAACTCTTCAACATTTGGGTGAGGTTCGAAGGATTCAAGTAGTTGTTCAACATTTGCTTGTGATTCTGATTCACTGTCATGTCCCCATGATAACCTCAAGACTCGAAGGTTCTGTTTTCCGACCAAATTGGCTTCTTTGGCATCCATTGAGTTTCTCACTCTCTCAAGGTGACGGATATACAGTTCCCCTCCAAGATCTAAGCATTGCAATTCAACTACCCGATGACCACTACTCTTAACCACGACAACTAAACTTAATGTCCTCAGAAGAGTTAAATGCCCAAGCTTTGGAGGCATGTCTTGTATTTTGCGACAATGTTTCAAATAAAGATGTCGGAGACTTCTTAGGGATTTCATGTTCTTGGGCAGCCTCTGAAGCTCATAACAGGAATTTAGGTTTGAAGTCTGCAAATTGTGAAGGCTACAAATTGACTTTGGTAGTGTACGAATGAGAGTTCCAGAAAGGTTCAAGTACCCTAAGGTCATGTTTGATTCACAACACTAATAGTGACGTATTAATAATCCTATCAAATTAGTGTGGTATTAACTATTCCACCCCTACCCCATTACTAATAATCCTACAAATTTATTGGATTAATTATCCATTGGATTAATAATCCTAAACCAAAATGTCAAAACAAACATAGGATAATTGGACCCACGGATTAATAATCCCAATCCCATGCTTTAATCCTTCCAATCAAACATGCCCTAAATGTTTTAACTTACCAATTGAAGAAGACAACTGCCCCATGTTGGTGCCCAATGCATCGAACACTCGTGACGAACCAAAATTTGTGAAGTCACAAGAAAAAGGAAAAACCCTATCAGAGTAAGTGTTTGGCCGTCCATATTGTAGAAGAATTGTATGTAAGGATTCAACTCTATATAATGCTTTAGGAAAGGCAGTTGTGTGCAGGTAGTCAACAACCAGTGTAACATGATGAATTCTTCGCACTTATATGTTCTTTGAGCTTTCAGCCTCCATCATATGGCATTCATCTTCCATAACGGATTGGGCAATATCGTGCATAAGGTCATGAATTTTGAAAATAATGTTGCCATATGAATCTTTGTCCACATCTTGGAAAAAAGATCTCCAATATAACTCATTCCATATACCATTACCAATATCTTCTAACTCCGATTTTCCGTTGGATGAAATAAAGCCATTAGCCATCCAAAGATGAATAAGTTTCTCCTTTTCAATTTCAGAACCTTTTAGAAAAATGGCACAGTAAGCAAAACACCGTCTCAATTCCAATGGAAGATTATGGTAACTTAATCTTAAGAGAGGCAAGATGGAATTTTTGTCTTGGGGTAAGTTCCAAATTTCACTTTCTTGAACGGAATGCCAATCTGTTTCCTCACTTTTGAAGCGCATTAGCCCTCCAAGGGCCTTTGCAGCTAAAGGCACACCCCCACACTTCTTCACTATCTCCTTCCCAATGGCCACAAGGTTTGGATGCTCTTCATTCCCGTGTCCAAATGCCCGTTGTTTGAACAACAACCAGCAATCTTCTTCAGATAAAAATGACAAGTGATGTGCTAGAACAGTTCCCATGATTGATGCCACCTTTGCAACACGAGTAGTAACAATAATGGAAGCACCTTTTGATCCACATGCTAGTAAATACTTTAGCCCATCCCAGTTGTCTTGATCTTCGTCCCACACATCATCTAATACAAGCAAATATCTTTTCCCATTTAGCATCTCTCGAAGCTTTTTCTGCAAAGAATCTAGGTTTGAGGCTTCACAGGTTCTGTCAGATACGGATTCGATTATTGCTTTTATCACCCTTTTCACATCAAAATCCTGAGAAACATAAACCCAAATTTTAAGCTCAAAGTGGCACTCTACCCTCTCATCGTTGAAGACCATTTGGGCAAGCGTGGTCTTTCCTAGCCCCCCCATGCCAATTATAGGGTAGACAGAAACATCCTGACAATCACATATATTCTCAACCAACATTTTGACAATTTTTTCTTTATCTTCTTCTCTTCCATACAGTTGTGGTTGAATCAGAGCAGAGCTAGTTTCACGTCTTTCAGCCAATTCAACTCGTTTCTCCACAACCACCTCACGTAAATGAAACTTCATCCGCTCTTCAGCAATTGCATTTAAGTTCTCTATGGTATCTTTCATCCTATTCCCTATCTTGTGACGGAACAGAATGTTCTCAACAGGATAACAAGTCAACAAGGAAGTGCTTATTACCTTCTTTAGAGAACTAGAACTCAGCCTTTTTGATTCGTATTGGAGGGCTTCGGTTGTGCAGTCATCCAAGATGTCTTCTACTTCATAGGCTGCATCATTGAGTTTTCTCAACCAATTTTGTATGGCTTTGTCTTGGAATTGTTTTTGTTCTGCATCTTCCAGGACAGCCCGGATGGTGGTGAGAGTGCTTGAAAGTTTTTTCGTCTCCTTGTCAACACCGCAAAGCAAGCCCACCTCCTTTTGGATCAAGGAGTTGAGATTCTGAAGCACAAATGGTAGAAACGATGCAGCCATGTTGACTTGCTATCTGGATTCAATTCAATGAAAGCTCCCAAAATTGCAAATAATGTTTTGCCAAACTAAATGACCCAAGTTGAGATGTATAAGTGTATTTTTTTTTGCCTTTTTACGAACAGATGTGTAAAAAATATAAAGAAATATGTAAAAAAATAACAAGATGATATGATGAAAAAAAGATAAAAAGATGAATTATTTAGGGATGCCACACCACCCCTAAAGGTTTCATAACAATTGTGCAAAGACAAATGAGGGAAGACTTGGAAAATGGGGGAAGACTTTGGAAAATGACTCATTACCGACTGATGAATTAAAATAGTTGGTTGGTTGGCGTGTGCACTCTCTGACACCATGTCTAATATTTTACTAATTTTTTATTTAATTTAATTTTAAATTTTAATTAAAAGTGGAAATTAAACAATAAATATATTGCATATATAGATTATTTACATTAAATCAAATCTTAAATCTAATCAAATGGGATCGGCTATATATAAATTATTTATGAAAAAAAAAAATTATACTAGACTATTTTAGTTAAGATTAATGAAATGTTTGATTATGTTTTATGTGGTCGTATTTAAATTTAATTATGTATCACATATGCTTTTTTGGTTATGACTGTAGACATTCCATTTTGACCGGCCTGAAGATTTGGGTGTTTTCTTTTGAACACCAGTTGATGAAAATTAGAATTATTTTATGAATTTCTTAGTAGAAAAGTTAGGTTTAGGTTTTAATTCTAATATTACACCCGTTTTAGCCGAATTATTTTAGGCCTCTTCAAAACATTTTTTCTAATTTTTTCTTGTTCAAAAAATTTAGCAGTTTTGAAAAAATTGGCTCCCATAACACATGACTAGCCACATGTTTTTGAAAACACATGGCAAGCCATATGATTTTGAGATACCACATGGCCAACTATATGTTTTTGGAAATACCACATGGCCAGCCATGTGTTTTAGGTGATTTTTAATTCTATAAACATCCCTCATTTTGTTGTTTGGAGAAAGGGAGAAAATTTTAGAAAACAAAATTTTGTTTCAAAAGTCTTAGGGAGAGAAAAATTTTGGAAAATAAAATTTTTCTTCAAAAGGAAAAAAGGAGAAAATTTGGGAGAAAGAAAATTTTGTTTCAAAAGTCTTAAAAAAAAAAAATTGTTTCAAAATGAAAAAGAGAAAATTTTAAAAAAAGAATTTTGTTTCAAAAGAATTTTCGTTTCAAAAAATCTTGAGGGCAAGATCGATTTTCAAAAATCTTGAGTTATTTTGAGAATACGAAAGCCTTTTCAACCAAAGCTTCCAATCAACCTTTCCGTCCATTGATATATACCACCCAAAATTTCATTAAAGTTTAAACTTGAAACTTCTTGATGAGATTTCAAAGCATACTCCATAACCGTAATGGTGTTATGAAGAAAGTTTGGCAATTAGAAAATTCTTCTTTTCCTCCAAATGTGAGTTTTTACAATTTTTTCATTTATTTTATTTCTATTTCTCTTGTCTTTAATATGTGATATAGTTTGTTAGAAATGGTTGGCTAAGCCACCTGATGTAGTTTTCTTTATTTTGAATTTTGTTTCTTATTTTAAATATGTGATATAGTTTGTTAGAAATGATTGGTTGAGCCACCTGATGTAGTTTCTTTATTTTGAGTTTTGCTTCTTATTTTAAATATGTGATTTAGCTTGTTAAAAATGGTTAGTTGAGCCTTCTAATGTAGTCTCTTTATTTTAAATTTTGTTTTTTATTTTACATATGTGATTTAGCTTATTAGAAATGGTTGGCTGAACCACCTATCCTTAGATTTTCTGAATAAATTGTTTATATGTTTTGTTAGATTTAGCTTGTTGTAATAATGTCCATTCTCTACTTCTTTCTATCCTTTTTATTTACTTACTTTCTATAGCTGTAAATAATATCATATTTTGTTTTTCATCATATGCTTTGCATCCATATTTCATGCATTTAAATTCGGCTCATTTGCATCTGTGAGTTTAATCAATTTCTATGTGATTTTATGCACTACCCTATGTATTGAAATGATTCACATGTTATGTATTAGTAGCCTGATTTTTAGTTGCATTTTTGTATATGTATTGCATTAGAATTTTGTATCTAGGATCATGTATATTTCCCTAACTCTTTTTTGCAGCTTTTCGTGGGACGCTAATAAATACTATGTAAGTGTTTAGCATCCCTCTTGTGAGTGTTTTTCTTACTATGTCTAAGCATCCTACCATGCGGCTACTTGTTTAACTGATATATCTCTATGAATGCCAGTAGGTGGAGGTTATATTATTCAATTTGGAATAATATCAATTTTCATGTTTGTGAACTCAATTTCTTTTGAGTTGTACATTATTCAAACTTTTTCAAAAATACATGAAATCAAATGTTCCAAAATGAATGACTCAATCTATACTTGATTAATTCACATAATAATTTTAGTATTTATTAAACAAATGGAATATGAACATATAAAGTCAATAAAACTCATATCATGATTTAGTGGAGGCTGATCTTTTGATCAGGTGAGCAAGGGTGCTCAATTAATGACCTTCCCCCCTCATATCTAAGATTCCAAACCAAGACATCTTTGGTTATGATGAACAGTGGCCTTGGCACGAGTCACGAGTTTCCTAGTTTTTCCAAGAGATTAGGTGGCAACTCTGAGATTTGGTAATGCAATCCATTTCTGACAATGATTTTACACTAAAATGGATTTTCTATAAAAGTTGTCTGATCTGGACTCTCATCTATGTTTCACATAGCACTCGTGAGACTAGATCAAAGAAATCGAGGGTCCAAATTGTTTAGCGCGCTCAGGTACCCTCTGGGCATGCGATAATGATTAAAAAAGTATGAAATTATGTAATTTTTTTTCTTTTGAAATGAATAATTTTATATATATCAAAATGAAACTTCCAATATTACAATTTGATGGGCATGGCCCAAGAGGCCCCAACTGACGGTTGTTGTCTTAGGTTGCCCAAACAATCACTTGGCCAAAGCTCAGTAGTTGAAGTCTAACAGCAAGCCCAATGGGGAACCTACACTAGTCTAGGCCCAGTTCCAATTAGACATGTGTCAGGTAGGGACTTAGCCACGTGACAGACAAAGATTCTACAAAGTTATTGAACCATACGCCAAACTTTAAATGAAACTATCATGGAATTAAATGTAATTAGACCTCTCCCTCTGGGGCATGGTGAAACCACCATGACCGACAACAAATAGGTTATAGCATTTTGGCTAATGAGACGACTTGAATGGATATGGAAATGATTAGTAAGAGATATAATGAAGCTTCTGAAGAACATTTGATAACAAGTAACTCTTTCTCTCTCTATCTCTCTATTCTCAGTATTCTCTCTAAGTTCGTACTCTTGTATTATCAATCTAACTTGATTGTCAGAGGGTCCACAGAAATAAACCATCCTCATTTCGAAACCTTCCTATTGGGCTTGTTATAGGTGCAATTGAGAAGACGAAGGACGGTCAACCCGTGAAGCATTGCATCAGTTTGACCCATCTCTTGCTGACCAAATTGCATCATCAGTTGGCGGCGTCTGTGGGAACACTTTTCCGATCGACAGTTGTGTTCACCGTCACCAAAAACAATTCTTCTCCCACTCACCTCTAAGCGTCGGAATGAATGGTTACAATGCGATCCATGGCTTCGCATCACACTACCAAGAACCCTTAAGCCAAGTCCTCTAGCCCAAATAACCCATCTTCATATTTCACAAAGCTCACTAATAGTATTAACCACCTGGCATAATAGAACCAAGCATTGATCAATGCTTTACTTCAACGTGAACTACCTGTCCCTCTACCTCTAACACCACAAGATATCTCCTTGAACCACGATCAAGCCCAAAACCATTTTTCTAATTAGCAGCATGCATCACAAGACCCATTCCTTCCACCACCATTCCACAAGCTTAACACCTAAGCAACCCAAATGACCTACCATTTCCCCTGCAGAAGTCGTATCTACATCCAAATGACCCCTCATCCTTTCCATAATCACCACAGCAACACCTCCCTTTCGCTCATGAAGGGAAATCTAGTGTCCAACCTTTCCCCCTCACCAAAGGAGATAACATTCCAATTTGGGACGAGGAGCTACGCATTGTCAAGCTCTAACTACAAGGGGTCATGTAAAACATGTAGTCCAAGCCATCCTCTACAGCTGATTCCCCATTTACCGCCTCTATCAAGGATAAGCCTCTACCTCCCAAGTTCAAGATGCCATTGATCGACACCTTCGACGACATTGCTGACCCTGTTGATCACTTAGAGGCCTACAAGACTCCCGTGGTCCTTCACACTTTCCTTGATGAGATCATGTGTCGTGCCTTCCTAGTCACGTTAAAGGGATTGGCATGACTTTGGTTTTGTCAGCTTAAGCTTGACTTTATAACCTCTTTTGACCAACTGAGTAAGTCCTTTTTGAGTCATTTCATCGGAGCTTAACGGCAAAGGTATCCGGCGACCCAGTTGCTGAATATCTGACAAACAAAAGGAGAGTCTCTGCGTAGCTTCTTCACTTGCTTTGACACAGAAGCCTTACAAGTTAAGGAGAATGACAACAAGGTCATCCTAACAGCCTTTATGGCTAGTCTGCGTCCATCAGAATTTTTTTTTTCCCTCTTCGAAAACCCTCCAACCACCATGTCAACCCTTCTAGCCAAAGCTCAAAAGTACATGAACGCTGAAGACTCTTTGGTGGCCCGCCAAGATTCTACTCTCAAACCCTTACAATCCAAAGAAAGATGCAAAAAGCTTGAGCCCGCACACTCCCAATACCCCGGTCGACCTTCCCGTTATTCTAACCGATCTTTGCGCTAAAATCGACTGACCGACCGACCCACTCCCTCTTGGCCCTCTAGCTGGTTAGAGCGATATACCCCTCTCAACCTACCAATGGAACAAGTTTTAAACCAAATACAGCATGACCACACCTCAGATAGCCCCAACCTATAAAGACGTCCTCAGCCAGGCGAGACCAGTCTAAGTACTGTTGCTTCTACCACGACCATGGCCATAACACTGAGGAGTGTATCAATCTCAAGGATCAGGTAGAGAAATTGGTCAGACAAGGTCGCCTAAGTCGATTCACCACTGCTCGGCCCCATCAAAGAACGAGAACCAATCAATAGAGGTGAAATGATAGACGGACTCTCCAAGGCAAGCCGACTAGCATAGGTGAAATGATGATAAAGCCCAACAACAACCCCAAGCTCAAGGAGGACCCCCATCTCTGCTAGGCAAGATCAGAGTCATTGCAGAATGACTCGCATGCAACGGAGACAAGGGTTGGATAAAGAAATGAAAACGATAGACTGACCCCATAAGTATTCCAGATAGTGGTCGGAACCTATCACCTTCATGGATTCAGACTGTACAGGAGTTCGATACCCTCACGATGACCCCATTGTCATTTCCTCTCTTGTCTCTAACTATAAAGTCAAATGTGTACTTGTTGACAACAGCAACTCGTTTGATATTATCTTCCTCAATGTTTTCAAGCAACTTAAAATTGGGAAAGAAAAGCTATCGCCCTTGTAAGCCTCCCTGATTAGCTTTACAAGCGACCGAGTGATCTCCATAGGGTCAATTGATGCCTCAATCACTATTAGGGAATACCCTAAGCAGGTTACCCTTACATTTTTGGTTGTTGTTTTCCCCTCCACATATAACATAATTCTCGGTTGCACAGCTCTCAATGCCTTCCAAGCTATGACCTCCACATATCACTTGGCAATGAAATTTTTGACCAAGCATGGGGTCAGTACTCTAAGAGGGGAACAGACCATTGCCAAGGAATGCTATGTTGCCTCCTTAAAGGAAATTAGAATGAAAGAGGCCATGATCATTGAGGGCCTCGATGCTATGGACGAAGAGGAAGTGATTTAGGATGAGCTAGTGGAAGAGTTAATTAAAGTACCCATTAACCCCACTGACGCAAAGAAGACATGCAGGATTGGCAGCCAATTCAGCTCCCAAGCCAAGGCCGACCTAACAGCTCTCCTCATCGCGCATAGAAACGTCTTTGCATGGACCCACGAAGATATGCCTAGCATTGATCCTTCCATCATCACTCATTGTTTGAGCATTGAACCCCAATTTAGACTAGTTTGACAGAAGCAACGCATCTTCCACCCAAAGCGCAACAATCTCATCGCTGAAGAGGTGCCTAAACTATTGAAGGCCAAATTTATCAGAAACGTGGACTATCCTAGATGGTTGTCCAATGTGGTTTTAGTGCGTAAAAGCAAAAGTAAATGGCGGCTCTGTGTAGACTATTCAGACCTTAACCTAGTCTGTCCAAAAGATTGCTACCTGTTGCCTAGGATAGACCTGTTTGTTATTGTGATGGCAGGCCATCAGATACTCAATTTCATGGATGCTTTTTCAGGTTACAACCAGATTTTGATGCACACTGTAGACCAAGAACACACATCCTTCATTACTGACAATGGGACTTATCATTACTGCGTGATGCCGCTCGGTTTGAAGATCGTAGGGGGCACTTACCAACAACTGGTTGATGCCATGTTCAAAAACCAAATAGGTCAAAACATGGAGGTGTATGTTGACGACATGATGGTTAAAAGTAAGCTTGCTTCAGATCAGTTATTAGACCTCCAGGACACCTTCCAAACCTTACGCAAGTACAAGATGAAGCTAAATCTAGAGACATGTGTCTTTGGTATTGGACAAGGAAAATTCTTGGGTTTCATGGTCATCCACAGGGTAATTGAGGCCAATCCAGAGAAGATCATGACTTTAATAGAAATGTAGTCTCCCAAAACAGTGAAAGAGGTTCAACGGCTCACTAGCAGAGTAGCTGCCTTCAATTGTTTCATCTTAAGGGCAACTGACAAGTGCCTCTCATTCTTCAAGGTACTTAGGAAGGCTTTCACTTGGAACGCCGAATGTGAAAAAGGCATTTTAGAACTATTCCAGGGGAGACCCTCTTTCTCTCCTCTCTCAAACAATTCTGGGGGAGACCATCTTCCTCTACTTAGTCATTTCCAACACTGCAATCAGCATCCCTCTGATCAGAGAGGAAGTTTCAGTCTAGCACCCAGTTTATTACATTAGTCGAGCACTCAGGGGGGGCAGAGCAGAACTATCCCCTGTTAGAAAAGTTGGCATTAGCTCTAGTCATCGCCTCCAGATGACTCCGCCATATTTCCAAGCCATTCCATTGTGGTTCTCATAGACCAACCTTTGAAGAAAGTTATGCAGCAACCGGAGTCTTCTGGTAAGCTTATGCAGTGGTTGACTGAGCTAATCCAATATGACGTTTCTTACCGACCTCGCACAGCCATCAAGGTCTAAGCTATTGCAGACTTCGTCATTGAGTTCACTAACGTCATCCTAAATGTGCCTCTCCCAACGATCGACACAGCACCTAAAGAAGTAGATCCCCACTCTTGGACCTTAAATGTTGATGGCTCTTCTAGGAAAGAAGGAAGGAAGTGGAGTCGGATTAATCCTCACTACCCTAGAAGGTGAAGATTTCAAATGTGCCCTCCGCTTCCAGTTTGAAGCAAGTAATAATGAGGTAAAATATGAAGCTTTGATAGTGGGTCTCAGAATGGATAAAGATATTAGGGTGGACCATGTTCAAGTATTCAGTGATTCTCAAATAGTGGTTGGTCATTAATGGGGACTTTGATGCAAAGAAAGAAAAAATGAGATCTTACAGGGACATTGCTCTACCCTTCATCTGTCCTTTTAACAGCTTCCACATCAAACACATTCCAAGGTCTGAGAATGCCCAGGCCGGTGAGATGGCCCAATTAACTTCGATAAACCAGTCAAACCTCAGTTATGGGGTCAGAATTGAGTATTTGGCCCACCCAGCAATCTCCCAAGACCAACAAGAAGTCTATCTACTTCAAAATGAACATATCCTTTGGGCACAAGATATAATCCAGTTTTTGGAACGAGGATGTTGCCATAAAATAGGAAGAAGGCAGATAAGATCAGAGCTCGATCAGCCAATTACATTATTATCAAAGGGGTCCTATATAAGCAAGGATTTTCACGGCCATATCTCAGGTGCCTTAATGCTGACCAAGCCACTTCTGTTATGTAAGAAATTCATGAAATGGTTTGTGGAAATCACTCTGGGGAACGGTCATTGGCCCATAAGATCCTTTGCACGAGCTACTTCTAGCTCACACTCAGCCAGGATACTAACAATTTCGAGCTCAAATGTGACAAATACCAATGCTTTGCCAACATACCCCATGCCTCTCCAGCAGAATTGATCACACTTAGCAGTCCTTACCCCTTTGCCAAATGGGGAATCAATCTAATAGGCCCCTTGTTGACTGGGAAAGGCCAAGTCAAGTTTGCTGTGGTTGTCATTGATTATTTCACCAAATGGGTGGAAGTAGAGCCCTTTGCCAAGATTACTGAGAGGAATACCACTAGATTTATTTGGCAGTCCATTGTGTGCAGATTCGGAGTTCCTCAGGCCATTGTATCAGATAATGGAAAACAGTTTGATAACGCCAAGTTCAGGGAATTTTGTAAGGAGCTCAATATCGAGGCATGCTTTTCCTCTCCAGGTCATTCCTAAGTTAATGGGCAAGTTGAAGTCATCAACGCTCCCTGTTCAAGATTATCAAAACTAAATTAGAGGCAGCTAAGGGTCTTTGGGCAAAAGAGCTACCGAATGTACTCTGGGCATGTCGGACAATGGCACAAACCCCCACATGGGAGACCCTTTTTCGCCTAACATACGGCGATGAGGCGGTCATGAGGCAACACTATAACAGCAGAGTCAGACCCAAAGAATTCGCAGTGGGAGACCTAGTCCTAAGGGAATCCACTTTGGCCACCAAAAACCTAGTCGAGGGGAAGCTAGTATCTAATTGGGAGGGCCCTTACATTGTCAAATCTAGGCCACACCCAGGCACTTACCGTTTTCAATAAACTGTCCTATTCGACTCAGATCACTTCTTGTATTCTGTCTTTTGAATACAATGTATAAGCTGACCTTGGCAAGACTTCATATTAATGAGAAAGATATTCAACTTTTGTTATCTGTGTTACACATTTTATAAGTTTTAAATTAAAAAGCTTCAGCCAAACTGAGCATGAAAACCTCAACCAAATTGAGTCCAAAAAGCCTCAGCCAGACTGAGCGCGAATACCTTAGTCATACTGAGTCTAAAAGGCCTCAGCCAGACTAAGCATGAAGACCTCAGCCAGACTCAGTCTAAAAAGCCTCAGCCAGACTCAGTCCAAAAAACATAAGCCAGACTGAGCGTGAAGACCTCAGCCAAACTGAGTCCAAAAAGCCTCAGCCCGACTAAGTATGAAAACCTCCGCCAAACTTAGTCCAAAAAGCCTCAGCCAGACTGGGCATGAAGACCTCGGCCAGACTGAGTCCAAAAAGTCTCAGCCAAACTAAGCATGACGACCTTAGCTAAATTGAGTCCAAAAAGCCCCAGCCAGACTGGACATGAACTAATCTCAGCCAGATTGAGCATTCAAGGCCTCGGCCGACCTTCCTTGTAACCAGCCGATCGTCCTTACGCCAGAATGACTCAGCTGACCGACCTTATTCCTGACCCATGTAGGGTCTACCTATAGGGCTAGCCCAAATCACCTTTGCAAAAGCACAACCAACATAAGAATTCACACCTCCTTATAAATTTAATCTCCCCACTTTTATCAAGATTTTCACAAGTTAAGACATTGATTCAATTAAAAATTTTACTGGTTACACTTTTCCTAGTTTTAATAGTTCAATTTGCCTGGCCAATGGTCAGCCTACGACTTTTTCCATTTATAATTAAATTTTCTCAAATTAATTCTCCTCTGAGGGTCAGTTTTATAAGCGCAAGAACTTTGTGTAATGCACTTTTGGTATTGGTTGCTCTGCTTTACCACTCTACTTTCTATTTTACACATCTATTTTTTAATAAGCCCAAATGATTAATGGCCACCTAAAGCTCAGAACAACTGCGTTTCACAAATTTAACGTTACCCATCACTGATTTTCTCAAACTCAATTTTACTTCCACTTTCAGTGATTACTTAGTTTATTAATGTTCCAGATAACAACATTATGCCAAATTAGTTCTAATTTTTCCTTGCGTTTTACAGATATTCACCCAAACTGTTGTTATAGTAATTACATATTTGACTTAAGGATCATTCAAATAACATGAAACCCAAATATGCAAGGCCATAACTCAAACACATTCTTGTATTAACCAAAATTTCTACAAGGAAAACTTCTTTATTATAACACTTACGAATTACAATTTCTATACATTTTTACAAGGATAAGCTGCAACAAAACAGAAAGAAAATAAAGTACTACAATAGCATAAAGCGCAGCTCGCTCCCCCTCTATCTCCTTCTTCCTCACTAGACAATAAGTCTTCTTCTTCAATACCTTTATCCAATGGAGTGTAGGTGATGTCTACATCTTCTAGCTCTACAAGGTCAAAGTTGATGTCTCGGAAGGTCACCTCTACTATTTGCCTGAATTTCACCCAGCCGCTATCCCAATACTTGTTGAGCAAGAGCTTGAAACAGTCAGACTGTTGGATGTTCTGGATCATTTCAGCCTTGGTTTGCCCCTTCACCAAATCGGCAATAATTGTGCTTGATGGCCTAGCCTCAGACCCTTCATTTCTGACCAAGCTTGTGGCCACAACAACATCTACCAATATCTGGAATTTGGCAGACTACTTGAATTGTTCCACAGCTGCGATGTAGAGGTCGGGGTAGGCCGCCCTTTCTGCTGTCATCAACTTGGCCAACTCTGTTACCTTAGCCCTCTCTTCCTCTGCCGCCTTCTTCTCTGCAGCAAGACCCCTCATCAACTCTACAACTCATGCCTCCAACTCTTCCTTCTTCTTCAGAGATGAGTCACACAGCTTTTCATTGTTAAGGAGGGCTTCCTCCAGTTGATCTTTGGCAATTTGGCAGGCCTGTTGAGCATTCTAACTTTTCTTTCATTCGGTCGCCACCTCAAACTCTAGAGCCACTGTCTTATGACGAGCGATCTCTAAGTCGTTAGTGGAGCGGCCTAGTTGTGCCTTAACTTCCACCAGTTCAGCCTCTGCCTCTGCTTTTTCCAGCCTCACATGGTCAGCCGTGTAGCCTTGTAAGGGCCAGTACTTCAAATTTTTGGCAGTTCTGTGCATGGAAGAGCCCTTTGCCACAGGCACTTCGGGCCAACTTCCGTAGCAGTTTGATTTTGACCTTGGCTATCTGTGCTTTAGCGTTTGCTTGTTCGACTTGTGTCTTGGCCTACTTTAGCTCTACCTTTACTGCTACCCTTTTACTCAGCAGAGCACCTGCCAAAGTCAGCAACTCCATCTGCGCAGAACCCAAGGCCTTCATGAGTTCACCCTTGCTGAACCTTGACGCGTCTGTCATCGCAGCGTCGTTAACAACCCCCAACACTTGTTCATAGGAGGCCTTCACATCAGTCAGTAGATTCGCAGATTCACTAGGGCCACTCAACGGTACACTGACCACGGCGCTTAGGTACCGAGCGGTGGTACGTAGGTTCTCTGTAGTAAAGTCAACCTTTATCGCGCTTAGCTGTGCATCTATTGGGCACTCAGCTTCCTCCATTTCCCCCACCTTGGTTGCCTCAACTTCAATAGCATCAATTTTTTCTGATTGCTTGGGTGGGCCATCTCGGTCTCCTTCTTTCTTGTTTGGCTCTCCTAGTTCACTCTACTCCTTCAAAGGCGGGTCAGCCTCCGTTATGGCCATTTCCACTTAAGGATTTAAGGGCCCAACCTCTTTTTCTACCTCTTTTACTTCTTCTTCTTTCGTCTTCTTTTGTACCGACCCCTCTTCCCCACCCTTAGACCTAGCCCTTTTCTTTCTCTTCAATTGCTTTATCTCCGCCCTACTCATTTCTTTCAGCGGGTCGACCGAGGCTTTAAGGGGGATGAAAGTCCTTAAGTCCGTCTCTGTCAGGGCTTTGGGGGACTGGCGGGCGGACCTCTGACTGTGCGGTTTGGGGGCTAGCCCCAACACCTTCTCCTTTTATTTTTCTGCCTCAGCAAAGACCCACCGAGCCTCTGCTTCTTGCACTCTTCTCTTCGCCTCCACTTCGTTAGGAGCAAGACCTCTCTCACTGGGCTCAAGACCCAGCTTCAAAGCAAACAAGGCAGAAGGCTTAATGAGATCATCCCACTTGATCCCCCCATTCTCCCTCCATTGTTTTACCTGCTTTACTCTTCTTGTCACACCCCAAATCCAGGCATGACCGGTCGTGGCCCACAGGGACTTAGCCCAAGGCACATGTAAGCCTAAACATGAACCCAAAACCACAAAGAATAAATGTGATGATAGGCCAGAAATAAATAAATCAAAACTCAATCCAGTGACATGCCACAATTGAAAAACAAGTCATAACCAACTTCCTAAAAATATATATATATATATATATACTAAATGGGACACAAATCGCCCACAACATAAAATAATTCTAAATAAAACTCAACCACAATATATGCACAAAACTCGACAAGCAACCTAAAACAAATTAAATAAATGCCTTAGAGGTCCATGAAATTGAGTCCCCGCTACACCATGAGTCCACTCTAAGTCTTTCTAACACCTGGAAATGGTAAACAACTAAGTCAGCTGATAGCTCAGTGAGTAACAACATGGATAGTAAATACAGTTTTGAAAACATGGTTCAATTCCAAAATAAGATATATATAACAGAAACTAGATTGGCATACAGTTTGGTAAATACAATCTGTTTCAAAAAGAAGGTTCCACAGTTCAACACTTAAAATACTCATGTCTCGCAAGAACATGATAAACGACATTTTCCACTTAAAATAGATTATAACATGAACACCAATAATTTTCTGGGTACCAAGAAAAATAAATAATATGCCACACTGTTCTCAAGGCTATAAGCCCCGTTGGATCCAATATCGAACTAAGAGTCATCCTCAGGGTGGCACCTAGACCTTTTCTCAAAGATGATCCGATTGAAGGTCACCTAGCTTTTTTTAAAGGTCTTTTCCTTACAATCGTTGAGCACTAGAGTCATCACGGCCCAACCCGGATTTGTTCCCTAGTGGCTAGAGTCACCACACACAGTGGAATAATTTCCCTGGACTAAATACACGCATGGTCCCAATAATCAATACACATTAGTTTCGCAAAACATGATAGTTCATCATTATAAACATGAGACCAAAACAAATAGTTTACAATATGCCAAGTTCACACATGTTTCAGAAATAATTTGATTCCATTGATAATATAATAATTTATCAAAACAGTTTAGTCTTAAAACAACAATTTAATTTTCCAACAGTTTAGGGTAGGGGAACATTTATAAAAATATGTAGCATGAAACTACTCACCTGAAAACGATATAATATAATCCTCGAATAAAGTATGAAAGTCCAACTAGTGCCCTGAACCAAGTATAAAAACTACACGTCACTACTAATTTAAAAATACTAAAGAATACGAACTAAGTAACCCCAAACTAAAGCGCACTAACACGGCTCAACCCAACTCACCGTTACTCTTAAATAATACCTAAGTCCATGTTCTTCAAGGTCTAAAATCACCCAACACATAGGTTCCGATCGAAACTTAACTAAAAGTGACTTTAAGATAAAACAGAGTTTTTCCAATCTATTCGCTAACTTTGAAAATTAAAAATTGAAGAGAGAGAGAATATTCATAATTCCATTTCACAAATCAATTGGTTACAAGATATTTCTATATATATACATGAATAACAGATTGTTATCTGTTTGTAACAAACTAACAGTTGTTAGCTCAAGAATCTAACTAACAGAGCTGGTGCTAATACATGCCTGTGAGTCAGTTGGTTTAACAGCAGCACATGACTGAGGCTGCAACTGCACCTGATGCACCTGAGACTACACGTGCACTGGTACATTATCAGCCCCCCTCAAGCTATTGGGGCAAGGAAGAACCAAGAAGCTGTTTAGCCACCACCTTTTCACAAACAAAATGACAATCGATTTCGATATGTTTAGAGCGAGAGTAGAAGACAGGGTTAGAAGCAAGGGCCATAGCAGAGAGGTTGTCACACCACAAAATGGGAACTAAAAGAGGAGGAAGACACATATCTTTTAACAGCTGTTACAACCAAGTGAGCTCAGCAGTAGCATGAGCTAAGGACCTGTATTCAGCCTCAGTTGAGGACCTGGAAACAGTGGCCTGTTTCTTAGCAGACCAGGAGATTAAATTGGGACCAAGATAGACGCAGTAGCCAGAAGTAGATCTCCAATCCTCAGAGTCACCGGCCCAATTTAAATCAGAAAAAGCATGAAGGGAAAAAGGACCAGATGAAAAATGCAGGCCATGTGAGAGAGTGCCTTTGACATATCGAAGCAATCTTTTGACATCCTGAAAATGAGCATTAGTAGGAGAGGGCATATGTTGACATGCCATATTAACAGCTAAAGCCAAATCAGGACGTGTAATAGTAAGGTATTGGAGACCACCTATAATGGTTCTGTAGAAAGAAGGCTGAGAAAAATGAAGGGAATTTGTAGGTAAAGTAGAAGGTTTGACAGCCAATGGGGTAGAGTAGGGTTTACAGTCACTAAGACCAGCTCTAAGTAACAGATCAGCAGCATACTTTTCTTGAGACAAAAAATAGCCACTAGCTTGAGCATTAATAGAAATACCCAAGAAATAAGACACAGAGCCAAGATCTTTCATAGAGAAAGAATGATGCATTTGAGTAAGCTGATGAGTAATAAGAGTAGGATCACTGCCAGTCACTAAAATATTATCAACATATACCAAAAGAATAGCAAGGCTGGTAGAAGTTTTCTTGACAAATAGAGATGAATCAGAATGGCAAGTATGAAAACCTTGAGTGACCAAGAAAGAGGAGAAAGTAGAGTACCAAGCTCGAGGAGCTTGTTTAAGGCCATAGAGAGCCTTTTTGAGTTTACACACTTGAGTAGAATTCTGAATAAAACCAGGAGGCTGCACCATATAAACCTCTTCTTCTAAGGTGCCATGAAGGAATGCATTTGATATGTCCAATTGCTTGATAGGCCAATCAAAATGAAGAGCCAAACACAAAAGAATACGAATAATAGGTTGTTTGGCAACCGGACTGAATGTTTCATGAAAATCAACCCCTTCTTGCGGCAAATATCCTTTGGCAACCAATCTTGCTTTATGCCTAGCAATAGTGCCATCTGAATTCCATTTAATACGAAATACCCACTTGCAGCCAATAGCCACCTTATTAGAGGGAAGAGTAACCAACTCCCAAGTGCCTTGATGTTGAAGAGCTTTAAATTCTTCTTGCATGGCAGCAACCGAAACTGAAGACTGAAGAGCCTCATTTACAGAATGAGGTTCAGTTTGAAGAAGAGAAGAACAGGCAGTGAGACAAAGAGGATGTCGAGATTTAGATTGAGTAATCATGGGATGGCTAGAAGCAGGAGGATGTGGAAGAGGTAAATCAACCATGAGAGATGTAATAGGAATAGCAGAAGAGGTAAGTGGAGAACACAGAGAAACTGTGGACAGAGAAGAAGAGGAAGAAGCGGACTGAGATGAAGAAGAGGACAATGAGGAAGAAGAAGGCTGTGCTAAAGAAGAGGGTTGAGATGAGATCTGAGAGGACTGAACTGAGGTATGAGCTAAAGAATGAACAGTAGAAGAACCCCAGAAAAAAGATGTAAGATGAGGAACTGGAGAGGAAGACGGTTGAGCAGCAGAAAAATTAGAAAAAAAGGGAAAACAATGTTCATTAAAGAGCACATGTCGAGAAACATAGATTTTGCCAATGAGAGGATCAAGACAGCGATAACCTTTCATAGTAGGATGATATCCCAAGAAAACACAAGCCACAGATTTGGGGTGAAGTTTGTGAGAAGTGTATGGTTGGAGTCATGGAAAACATTGACAGCCAAAAACTCTTAAAAAAGAGAAATCGGGAATGGAATGAAACAAAACTTCATAAGGAGATTTGTTGAGAAGGACACTACTAGGCATGCGATTTATAAGAAAGACAGCTACAGCTATGGCATCAAACCAATACAGTAAAGGAACAGAAGAATGATGAAGTAATGTGATAGTTGTCTCAACAATGTGCCTGTGTTTTCTTTCAGAAACTCCATTTTGAGCTTGAGTATATGGACAACTAGTTTGATGAATAATGCCTTGAGTTTGCAAAAATGAATCAAAGTTGTGATTAACAAATTCAATGCCACAATCAGTTCGAAAAATTTTGAGAGTAGTATTAAACTGATTTTCAGCATAGGCTTTAAAAGGTAAAAATTTATCAAACACTTTACTCTTGTAGCTCAAAGGATAAATTCAGGTAAATCTACTGAAATCATCCACAAACAACACATAAAATTTGCAAGAGGTATTAGCAGAGTGAAAGGGACCCCAAACATCACTATGGATTAAGGAAAAAAGACAATCAACTGAAGTACTAGACAGTTTGTAAGGTAATCTATGCATCTCAGACACTTGACAATCAGTACAAGACAACACATTATTTACAGAAATTTTATTTAGTAAGTGCACAGCTAAATGTTGTAACTTCTGTGAAGAAGGATGGCCAAGCCTTTGGTGCCAAAGCAGATCAGACACTGAAGACTTATCAGACATTGTAGACGTAGTAGATTAATGAGCCTATGCAACAGGAGGAAAGGATGACAGAGAAGATGAAGGAGAAAACTGGTAGAGACCATTGACATGAGTGCCTTTATGTAGGACCTGGTGCGTGTGCTTGTCCTGGATTACAAATGTGTCAGCATCAAAGATAACAACACAGTTATGATCCTTGGTCAATTGATGTACAGAAAGCAAATTAGTAGAAATAGAAGGAACATGAAGAACATTGGTAAGATGAAAACCATAGTGAGGAGTAGGTAGAAGACCAGTACCAATGTGGTGAATAGGCAAGGAGGAACCATCACCAACTTGAACATGGTCAGAACCTTAATAAGCCTGATAGAGATGAAGATTAGACACATCATTAGTCAGATGATTTGTGGCTGCAGAGTCAAGATACCATGGAGGAGCAGAAGAATCTGGTAAAGTGTGAGGAGAAATAGATGCATTATAGGCTCTAGGTGGAACTTGGGAGGACTGGTGATGAGGAGAGGAAAAAGAAGAATGAGGTTGAAAATTAGGATCCATTCGAAACCAGCAATCAAAAGCCAGATGTGATAACTTGCCACAGATTTGACAACCAGAACCAGAACCAGAAGAGTCATAAAAAGAATGTCAACCTCCTCTGGTACCTCTGTATTGAGATCTGCCTCCTCTATAATTGGTAAATCTTCATTCTCTGGTACCTTTGTATTGATATCGACCTCTGGAACCAGATGAAAAACCACGAGATGTTCCAAAATTAGAATGAGATTCAAGACTAGGATAACAAGAGGATGATGATGATGAGAATGAAGCTTCTTTGGTTGATGCATTGTAGGCCACATGAAGATCATGGCCAGAGGAATGTTTGAGGTTATTTTCAATATGAATTGACTCTGAACATAACAGAGAACACAGAGTTTCCATCGAAACTACTTCAGATCGAGTTCGAATAGAAGTTCTGAAAGAGTCATACTCCGCTGGTAAGCCATTCAATGTCAGAAGAACAAGGTCTTCATCATCAACTAGAGCAGAGGCCAAGGCTAACTGATCAGATATGATTTTGATTTGAGAAACATAATCTTCGATTGAAGAAGATTTCTTACTGATACTTTGAAGTTTGTTTTTCAACTAGTGTATGTGTGATCTGGAAACTGAAGTAAATCGCTTCTCCAGAGCATGCCAAACTTCTTCAGCATGTTGAAGATGAAGAACAGATGCATAAATTGAAGATGACAAAGTTGCAGTGAGACAACTGAGAAGGTGTGCATCAATCGTCTGCCATTGCTGATACTTAGGATTAGAGATTGATATTCCATCTGAATCAAGAATATTTGAAGAAGGACAGGAATATGATCCATTGACATAACCAAGAAGGCCTGTGGCTCGAAGCACATTATGCATTTGATTCTTCCATATCAAGTAGTTGGTTGAATCAAGCTTGACAGTCACCAAAGAATTGAAATTTGAAAGGAGTAGGGTGAGATTGGAAGGGAGGGAAGCAGAAGCATTGTCCTCCATTGATGGATCATAAATTGCTCGCAAGAGTCTCAACGCTCTGATACCATGAAGAGAGAGAGAATATTCATAATTCCATTTCACAAATCAATTGGTTACAAGATATTTCTATATATATACATGATAACAGATTGTTATCTATTTGTAACTAACTAACAGTTTGTAACAGACTAACAGTTGTTAGCTCAAGAATCTAACTAACAGAGCTGGTGCTAATACATGCCTGTGAGTCAGTTGGTTTAACAGCAGCACATGACTGAGGCTGCACCTGCACCTGATGCACCTGAGACTGCACCTACACTGGTACATTATCAAAAACCCACTCCACGTTGTTCGAAAAATTCTAAAACCCTCTAGATATTAACTAATATATCCTAAGTTCTAAACCCAATTGGTTTCACTTGATTTTCTTATCAAAATAATTATCTACAATTTATTATATCCAACAGGTTGTTTTCTGCAGCACTTTAAAGAAATTGACGGTTCTCTTAATATACACGAGCAATCAATGCAAGGCCAAAAACGTAGGAAACTAGACTCATAACCGGTTCTAATGACACTAATTTGATAATTTTTGGATTTATACCCAAAGAGAACAACACTCCCGAATTTACTGTTTCGGACTGGTTTCCTGGACAGATTTGAATACCTCAATTCATATGGATTTTGACTCCCAAAAATTATGAAAGAATTCAGATATGCAATTCAATATGTAATTGATCTACTGTAAAAATTTTAGTTCAAAATTCATCTGTTTGATATGGTTTCTTGATTTTTAAAATTTGTGACTTTGTACAGAATTTTTAAACTACAATTTACACCCTCTACGTTGCACTCTCACAATCCGACCCATTATCACCCAAACACACCTTCAGCCCTTCACCTTACCAAAGCCATACATGCTAGCCTCCAAATAACCTCTTCACACAAGCCATACACTATACCCAAAAGAGTACTCAAGAATACCCAAAACAATGGCACATCACAATGAAGAAAGATGGGGAAAAAAATGTAAAAGAAGAGACAAAACAATTAAAACATTGGTCTACCTTGAAAAATTTGCTTTAGATTCAGACGATTCCTAGAGACACCCAACGTAGCTTCTCTTCCCCTCTCTCCTTTCTTTCTCTCACGGCTGCTATGTGTTGAAAGTTTTGTGGGGAAAAAAAAAATTATAATAAGGGTTAGGGCTTTTGTTAGGAAAACTAGGGTTTTTTTTTTTTTTATATCTAAACTAAAGGTTTTAAATTATTACCTCTTTATATTATTTTAAATTTCTATCTCCATTAAAATACAAATATTATTAGATCAAAATATGCTTACTAATTTGGCACTTAAATTTATTTATTTATTTAAATAATAAATCTTGCCTCTAAATTAAAGACTTTCACCATAAATTTATTTTAGGTTTTAAAAGACCTTCCAAATATTTAATTTGCACTTTAGGATTCACCACCAAAATATTTGAGATTATAATATTATTATTATTTAATTATTTACTTAATTTTTATATTCGGGTTCTCACACTTCTCTCTGTAGCCACATCCAACTTTGGCTCAATTGATTTGGTGGGGATCTTCCAAATTGTCTGTACTCCCCTTCCGCCATTCAAGGACACGTAGAACCATTTGGTTCACAACCCCTTGACAGACGAGGGCAGCCCCGCCACCAACCCTCTACCAGACACCGCCTGCAAGGCTACCTACGTCTCCTACTAGCCTGATGTCTTATAACAGGAAAAAAATTCATCTACCGACATCTCCTCCCCGTTGGTCGCTCGTGGCCAAGAGATTATGCACATGAACAGAATCTTCCACATATTTGGCACTAATTGGCACCGTGCCACCTCTAACTGGTTTAGCACGTCGGTCACAAGTTGAGGGAACGATAGTCTAAAGCCCCTACGGAATGCCTCTTCGTACAATGTAAACTCCATTAGCTTGGCATTAAACACCCTCTCATTGGCCGTTAGCAGCCTTAATTCCACATTTTCAAGAATTTTTTACTTTCTTCGGATCTCTTCTAGGTCCTCTACTGTCAACGACAAGTTGTCAGCCTTGGTGTGTCAGTGGTCAGGGGCCACTTGGCTAATTGGTTGGGTAGCTAAGATCATCATCGATGGAATGGATCGAGGTGGTCTGTCCACCATTCTTAAGGCCAGCCTCTCCACCCTATACTTCTCCACCAGGGCAACTCCGTTGCTGTCTCCCAGTGCATCAGTCGTCAAAGCAAGGGCTTTTTTTTGGGTCATCTCTCTCAC
The DNA here is from genome assembly GCF_004153795.1 of Camellia sinensis. Classification (NCBI taxonomy): domain Eukaryota; kingdom Viridiplantae; phylum Streptophyta; class Magnoliopsida; order Ericales; family Theaceae; genus Camellia; species Camellia sinensis. The sequence continues at coordinate 576,525 of NW_021025961.1, forward strand.
ATTTTTATAGATGGCTTTAGTTACGGGGGCAAGGAAGTTCGAAATATGGAAAATTGGAGAATCAAGAGAGACGAATGAGGTAAAGTCTCGGATGTGTTGGTTTTTTTCAATTAGGTAAGAAAATCGCACAAGTCCAAATGCCTAAGGTTTGCCTATATTCCAAGGGTCGTGGTTGAAATTTGCCAATTTGAAAAAATTTGCTTAGTGTGGAGGAAACACGAAAACTAAACGGGTAAATAACCCTTTCAAATTCACCCACTTTTAAAACCTTTCGCCTCCAATAATAATTCAATATATGTATCAGCGGCCCAGATTGTCCTACATGGACAGACGTGATTAATTTCCCCAACCACTGACTCCCTTTCTTTCCCCACATCTATTTCACATCAAAACATCACGTGCATCCTTGCACCTCGAGCCCCGTGCACCTCGAGCCCCGTGCACCATCAATGCGTTCAGGTCATTCGACCACCCTTGGTCGGCCACCTTGCTAGTCAGCCACCATTGCTCGGCCATCTTGCATGTCGATTACCTTGCTGGTCGAATGCCCTTGCTCGGTCATCTTGTTAGTCGATCATTTTGCTGGTCGGCCACCCTTGATGTTCGACCATTATCAAGCCCCAAAATTTGGACAATTAAATATTAAATTAGGACTAAATCCCAATCAATATTCCATCATCCAAATCCTACGGGTGAAACAAAATCTAAATATTCACGTCTCTTTATGGTTTAACTAAATTTCAGTGATAAAAAAAAATTACAAGGGAAAAAAAAAAAACAAACGCCAACCAAACCATCCATTATAAATTCATAACTATCCTATACCTCAAACATTAAAGTAGCAACAATAGTCAAAACAACTTAAATAATGTAAAGTTATAAAATAACCCACAATGACAAATCGTCAAAATACTAAGGCCATAAAAAAATAAATAAATAAATAAACTAATGTCAACCCTAAACTCCAGAAAACAAAAGAAGTCCGAAAGACATGTCCTACAACCGTAGTTATTTTTTGTCACCACCGTAGTCCCAACTAATCCTGCAAAGGAAGCATGGATGCGCTCAAACAGAACGCACCCAAGATGCCAAGAGACAAAACGGGTCAGTATACAAGTACACTGGTATGAGTGCAACATTTGACACCCATGTGTCCACCAGACACAAACAAAAGTACATTTAATTTTTGTTACGGGACAAGACAAGTAGTTCCACATGCACCAAAACGAAAGGGTAGTTTCCCGAGATACGATGGCATTTAATTTCTTGCCCGTACATAACTAAATATAAATTCAGTATAAAATAAAAAATATAAAAATAAAAATATGATGGGTCAGCCCTGCGTAAAAAGTTAGTAAGACCCATCATTCTGCAAACAATAGAGTTACTATAATTTAATCATAAGTAAATTGCTGAGGAAGTATAAAAATGCATCGTTTCATACTTAAATCATTCGAATTGACCAAAACTCAAAGAATAAAAGTTGTACAGAATCAAATTTCCTAAAAGGCAATGCAAACAAATTTAGTAGAAACTGAACAGGTTGAGAGAAAAACTTGATAGAAGAATCTAGACAGAATTCAACCGAAAAATTTGAAGCTGAAAATGAAAAGAAACTGCCCTAAGATGTTTTTTTTTTTTTTTTGAAAAGTTCAAAATACGACAAGTGTTCAGAATAATGTTGTACGTTAGTTTACGCGAAATCAATAAAAATGAACTCGTTTTGTGGGTTAAAACAGCATCTAAAATCTGCATTGTTAAAATGAATAAAAACTATTGTAACGAAGATTATCTGATTACAAGTTCTAATCGATCTTTTTAGTAAATAGTTACAATACAAAAAAATTGTCTAAAATTACGTATACATGCCTCTGCCCAAATTTCGTAATTTATTCAGGTCGCTTACTATTTTTCAAGATGTATCAATCAATGCAATTCAAATTATACCAATAAGTTCATATTTAATTCTTTGTACCTTAACTCCACCACTTCGGCCCTTCACTTCCGGCCTACACATATATCCCATGTGCCTCCTGTATACTTAACACCGCTCCAAAGCCAAACTTGCATAGGGATATCGTCCCGAGTTTGACCCACACTTCCCGGATGTTTGGCATATACGTACGCACTTAAATCAAAGCATTCGTCTACTCCTGAGAACAAGGCAACAATATATACATAATCCCTTATCTACTCATGAGAACAAACATAACAATGCCAAGCCTAAAGCATTCAAATAAATCTCATAATCTTCACCTTTTTTTTATACACTCTTTATCACCAACACTCAAATAAAACAGCAATCTATAGAGTCATGGTAGAGTATTTGAAATTTATCTATGGGTTCTAAGTTTATTTTAATTTCATATATCCATGAGTGTGATTACAACCATAAAATTAAAACATATAAAAACCCTAAACCTTGCATATGCCACTAACCAAAATAATTAAAATCAATCCATTATCTTCATGTATATACAATATCAAACCAATATCAAATAAATAAATAATAACAACAAAATAAACATAAATCAAGGAAAGTGGGTTTTGCACTCACAATTATTTTTTAAAAATCAAATAAATATTTGGAGAATTAATGAAACTACGAAAATAAAACCCTAACCCTTTTTTTTCCCTCTCATCTCTCTCCCGCCGTCTTTCTTTCACAGCTTTTTCTCTCTCGACTACTACTCTGGTTTTGATTTTGTTTTGTTTTGTTTTGTTTTTTTCTTTTCCTTTTCCTAATGACAACCCTTCTACAACCTAATCACAATTATATAACCTAATAACTATTATATTATATTATATTATACTATATTATACAAATACAACATAAATACAACATACATAAATATGATATATATTTTATCAATATATAAAACACTTTTTTTATATATAAATATATAAATATTCAGATTAATTATATATAATTAAATATCACATTAAATTAATTAAATACCACATTAAATTCTCATGTATCCACGCAATTAATAAAGCAAAAATAAAATAAAATAAAGTAATAATAATAATATTAAAAAATAATGATTTAAGTATAACATCGTTCATATATATATAAATATATAAAAATATTCGAATTAATTATATATAATTAAATATCACATTAATTTAATTAAATATCACATTAAATTCATGTATCCACGCAATTCATAAAGCCAAAAATAAATAAACATAAAGTGATAATAGTAATAATAACAAATATTGACTTAAGAAAAATTAGGGTCGTTACAATATACACACCTCAAAAGAATCTCGTCCCGAGATTCAATAGGAGAGAGTACTAAGCAAAAAGTTGCGGGTGCCTACGCTGAACTTTCTCTTCTAATTCCCAAGTGATATCGTTCTCATCATCGCTTCTTTTCACTTTCACCAAGTTCACTTTCTTGCGCCGCAACTACTTTATATCCCAGTCTAGAATAGTAACCGGTCATACCACATACGTTAGATCGTCACTAATCTCTAACACCTCTGGTGATATTACTTTGGAAGGGTCTTGTGCATACTTCCGCAATAAAGATACATGGAAGACGTTGTGAATCATAGCTAAAGTAGGTAGTAGGGCTAATTTGTAAGCCACATTACCAATCCTCTCAGTGATCTCGTATAGTCCCACAAATCTAGGTGCCAACTTTCTCTTCTTTCCGAACTGCATGATATCCTTCATCGAGGAGACCTTCAAAAACACAAAATCTCCAACATTCAACTCAACCCCCTTACATTTTTTATCAGCGTAACTCTTCTAACGACTCTGTGCAGTCTTAATACGTTCCCGAATAATGTTCACCTTCTCCGTGGTCTCTCTCACCAACTGTGGCCCTAAACACGGCGCATCTTCTACCTCCTTCCAACAAGCAGGTGATCATCTCATACAAAGCCTTAAAAGGTTCCATCCCAATACTTGAATGATAGTTATTATTATAAGCAAACTCCACCAATGGCAAGTGCTTTTCCCAACTACCACCAAGATCGAGGACACAAGCTCTCAACATATCCTCCACTATCTGATTTACCAGCTTAGTTTGCCCATCCGTTTGAGGATGATAAGCTGTGCTCAGGTCTAACCTAGCACCCAAAGCATGTTGAAAACTCTCCCAAAACTCTGCCACAAACAACGAATCACAATCTAAAACTATAGAAATTAGCGTGCCATGAAATCGCACCACTTCCTGATTATACAGCCTAACTAGTTTATCCGTAGTTTGGTGAACACTAATAGGAATAAAATGAGAAAACTTGGTGAGTCAATCCACTATCACCCAAATAGATTCATTACCACGCTTAGATCGCAGCAATCCATCCACAAAGTCCATAGAGATGTACTCTCATTTCCAAGTAGGGATCTCAAAAGGCTGCAAAAGTCCAAACGGTCGTTGGTGTTCTGCCATAACCTGTTGACACATATAGCATCAAGAAACATACTCTCCTACGTCCTTCTTCATACCTTCTCACCAAAACATACTCTCCTAGAATCGAGAGCTTTTTTTTCATCTGAATGGATCGTGTTTTGGTCGAAGTGGAACTTTCGGGTTTCTCCTCTTCATGCTAGAGGTAAGGATCTTTCTTGCTTCTCTACAATATTTTCTTATAGATAGATGGGTGGTAATTTCTTATTGCATAAAAACCTTATCCTGAGAAGACTTTCTTAATAGCATGTAATGTAAGTTAGGGTTTCCAAATGAGGGAGTCAAAATATGAAATTGGAAGTGGTTTGAGGATGTGTTGAGTAGTTAGAATGTGATTTTGAGTTTCAAGATAAAAAGCCCTAAATTTGACTTAACCCTGGATGTGGACTTACTTTAAGAATGAGTAAGTACCTTAATTAACTTTGATTTTCTTGAAATTTCATGTATGATTGGAATATATGTGTAATTATAATGAGAGTAATGGTTGTGAAAATAATATCGGGCTATGAAGATTGTGTTTGAGAAACCAAAAATTGGGAATTTTAATTAATAAGGCTTTGAGAAGTTTACAAAACAAATTGTACTGTATGATTGGACTAAAGGAGTTAATGTTGATGATGAGAAATAGAAAAGGTCATGGAACATAATGTGCACTTGTTATGAAAATGAATTTTAAGCATATGAAGGACGTGCTATTGAACAAATGTGTAAAAGAAACAATGAAAGATGTGTTGGCCTTGGCCATGAATCATAATTGTGGATGACTTGATGAATTAATGGATAGTAATTAATGTTGTTTTGGGTTCATTTCCCGCTATATTTGAGCTGGCAAAGCGTGAGGTTCCGCGTTCCTTCCGGCTAGTGACCGGTAAAACATGAGGTTCTGCGTGCCTTCCGGCTCGAAACTAATAAAGCATGGTGCTTAATAGAGGTTCCGATTTCCTTTTGGAGTGGCGCCCGGTAAAGCGTGTGGTTTATAGATGTGACTTGTTTATGGATCTAATGATTGTTGTGGACTTGTGGAGAAAATTATACTGGTATTTGTTATGCGATTGTGATAGATGGAAATGATGGATTTAAATTATTTAAAGTTGAAAGGATGGAACTAAATTGACTTATCTTATATAAATGGATTGTTGAGATGTGTTGGTAATAAATGTTGTTACATGTGTATATTAAAGTGAGGTGAATTAGGGTGGGATGATGACTAGTTGTGATTTAAATTATGAAATGTATGATCTTTTGTAACACGTATTCTATTAATGTTGTAACCTTGTGAAAATTTGAGAAATGAACCTTAAGAAAGACAGTTAGTAATTGGTACAAGAATGTTAGGAAGATAAAGAAAAAGTTTTCTTCGAAAGGTTAGTGGATTTTTATTTGGAAAGGTACTATCTACATGTATTGTATTTTGAATACAAATGGCACATTATCTACTTATGTATTATTCTGTAGCATGAATGATCGCATATATCTATAGATTTTATTGTTGTGATTCATTGAAGATTCCTACTAGATATATTTGTTCATCCCTCGCTGTTTTACCATTTTTCAGGAAAGAACACCGAAATATCGGTTGGAGCTTCAAGAACTCTATTGGTCTTTTGTGTGTATCTTTGTCTAGTGTGTAAAGGAAATGTACATTATGATTTGGACTCATGTAAATATTTATTGTAGCGCTTCAATGGAAGCTTGGCATGTATTATTATTAAACTCATCGGAGAGAGAACAATATTTCTATTACTCAAGTGTAATACTTATTTGTTGTTATAAATGTATTGAATAAATGGACTTAACTCAAAGGTTTTGGTAATGTTTCTGAGTAATAAAATTTGGGGCATGACGTTATCCTTAAAAAATTAAACCCAAACATCTAAGTAACTACCATTTTGTGTAATTTCCACATTAATGGGATTTTTGGGTTCATAAGAAAAAAAAGGAGGACTTAACAGTTTACAAGATCACATTTTGGGATTTATTGGTGCATTACCCATAATAAATTTAGTTCAAATAATTAATGTTACCGATTGGCGAATACGATACAAAAATTAGCTTCTTCTGATAAAAGTTTCTTCTTACACAATTACAATTGTCACTTAGATATGAGACTTCAAAATTAATTGAGAGAGTTAAGAGTTTAAGAGAGAGAATTGTTTGTGAGAAATAAAATAGGAGATGAGAGGTATTTATAGAAGTTTGGGAGGAGGGGGGTTAATTTGTAATAATAAAAAAATAATTTGGTCTTTTGGTGTTAAATGGTCATTTGACCTTTTTAATTCTTTTTTTTTTTTTTTTTTTTTTTAAATTTGGTAAATTTTTAAGTTGTTTTTTATTTTTATTTTTATTTTTTTTTTTTGAAATTTGACTGTTAGACAGAAAGATGTTGGGGGATGGGTTACGACCGGGCTTCCAAACAAGCGGTCCAGGCCCAAGCCCAAGGTCTTGGGCTGGGCTCAGGCTTGAGCCTAGCTAGGCTTAACCGGGCAGGGCCTACCTCAAGCTACAAGTGGGTTTTAGGCCGCCCACGAGCCATGAGTCATGAGCCACGGACTATTTTTACACCCCTGCCTATTAATGAATTAAAATAGTTGGTTAGTCATGTCTAATCTTTCACTAATTTTTTCATTTAATTTGATTTTAAATTTAAATAAAAAAATTTTAATTTGATATGAATTATTTTAATTTCTTTTATTAAATTTCATGAAAATCTTTTTCAAAGTTCCCATCTTATCCCAAATTTTCTTTTTCTTTTTCTTTTTTAAACCAAATTTGATGATTTTTTTATTTTTATTTTTTTTATCTCCAATGCTTTATCTTTTTAAATTTTTATTAAATTTAAATTTGATAAAAGATTTGATAGTTCTCAATTTGATTAAAAAAAATGACTCGCGAAGACCATTTTGTTGAAAAGATTAGATAATTTTTTTTATTTTTCATTCAATTTAAATTTAATGAAAGAAAAGATGAATGATTGGAGATGCTGGTACACCCAAATTGATAGCCATTAGATCTCTTCAAAATAATCTAAACTTTTGAATAATTTGTTGAGTAAAACTTATTACCATTCGAACAGTAACTCACAAAGCTTCTTTCAGCAAGCACTGCTAGGCAGTTTTGCTTGCATCTCTTTGTTTATTTATAATCAACACCCAAAGCTTCTTTCTGCAAGAACTGCTAGGCAATTTCTCCTCCAATATAGCCACGTTTGCCACATCCTCCATAAAGCCACGTTTGCCACCTCAAATCATGCATGCTCCACTGCTCATCGTTGGAACCAAGATTCCATCATGCTGTTATTCTCCTTAATTCATGTCAGGGTAAATTACACTTTGCACTCTTACACTTTGCACCAAATCTCACTTTGGCCCTTACACATTGTCACGACCCAAACCCGCCCCTATGGATTTAAGCATCGCAACCGGCCAGTAATCTGTGATTACCAAAGGCCTGCTTAACAGTAATGACAGAAATACAGAGTAAGGGGCTGGCGGAAACCAAAACAGTAAATAAAAGATGTCCAATGAGCTGTGACAATCTGTATGCAAAAGACTTTCGAACATATTCACATTTATAAGCAAAACATATACACACCATATGTACAAACATTTCGAGTACAGTACAAGTCTTAAACAGTATTACAAAACAGAGACGGAAGGGTGAAACTGAGACACCCTAAAGCAGCCTTAGCTCGATCAGACTTGGAACCTCGAGGTGAGGCGCAGTGGTTGGCTTGACAAAAAGGGAGTTAACCCGACGCTCCTAGCATCGATCCGGTGCTTGAACACCTACATATAAATATAAACAGTGAGCTAAAGCCCAGTGAATAACAAATGCGTAAAAGGGCTAAGAATGAATGTCCTTTCAGTCATTAAGCAATCATATCAGTCATTTAGAAACCATAGCAGGTATATGTGGTACATCCAATAACAAACAATACAGTAGGTCTTAACAGACCGAACAGTCAGTTGATGGCCGTAACAAGTCCGCAGGGGGACCTCGCTACAGTTCGGACTCGATTTGTTGTCACGGTTCTAAATCTGAACCAAAGAGTCCAAATCTGGCAAATCGTTTTGAGAAATAGATTTTGAAAAAGTAGTGCCAAACATGGACTGCTTTGCCAGATACAGAGTCGCCACCTAAATATTTTAAAATGGGGAAATTTAGGAAACCCTGACTCGGTGCCGAAGGCCACATGTCCGTCATCACCGGAGTTATCTCGGCTCGGGAGCTAGGGTACGATCGGGGAAGGTCAGCTATGAGCACCCCCTCTCGCCCGGTCCGAAGACCGGCCTCTACTAACCGTGATATCCAATTTTGAAAATGCTATGTGTTCTTATTCCGGTTATTAGTCTAGAATTACTATGTTATGCGCACAGCAAACAAGTATAGACTAGATCACCTAATTTGGAAATAAGCATTGCATATCCGTTTGTTTTGAAAATGTTTCAGGATTTGCTACTCGTAAGTAGGCTAAAACACGGATTTCAATGAGTTTTTCCAACTCAAGCAATCTAACCTCCACCCACAGGCATTCAAACAGTTTATCACATAAACACTTAGCCACATGTTAAGCATGCTGTCATGTTAACATTCACACGCATGCAAGATGCTGAAGCATAAATACTTACATTGTACTCCGTGCCAAAACAATAAACTAGTTAGCAAACATGCATGTCCCTAGTTCATGTTAAGTGGCTAATGCAACACAGGCAAGGATGCAATTTAGAGTAGGCTCGGCTAATCCTAAAATGGCATATGAAATGCTACAAGTAACATGTATTCAATTTGGAATTGAAAAGTACAATGTAGTTTGTATGATGTACCGAGCCCGGTGCATGCAGCACAAATGCATGAATGCACGCATGCATAGCATAAGGTATGCTAAATTTTAAATATGCCCTAATCTACCATCATAAGCAGGTAAATAAAAGAGAAGAAAGAAGTGGGGATTGGAAGACATACACGCCACCCACGCACACTTATTACAAATTTGCCCTCACTCGGAGGGACCGAATAAATATTACAGATTAATTAACTACGCAAGCTAATTAAATATTACAAATTGCCTAATCAACTAAGCAAAATAACTTAAGCTAAGAAAATGGGAAAATTGCCTCGGAAAACGCGCCGCCATGCGTGAGCTGCCTCTGTTTTCCTTCCTTCACTCCTCTGGAGGTTGCCAAAACCTCAGGACTACATCCTTGGACACTGGAAGACATCACCGGCTGCATGGAATTGCCACCGGCAGTGGTATGTGGCCATCGGCACAAAATGAAGCTGTCGGCAGAGAAATTATTGCCGGTCGGCACTTTACACTGCCGGTCGGCAGAGTGTTCCTGCAGAATCTGCAAATGACAGCAACAGAGGGCAAGGCAAAGCATGGCAGCACAATTCAAGGCATGTATGCAACAATCATGTCCCTTATCATGGTAATGACTCAAAGGGGCATATGCCTCGATTCTCGGACCACCAATTACGCATTTCCATGCATGATGGCCCAAGGAACCAAGTATGCAACTTTCATGTCAAATGAAATGCAAACCAATCAAACAAACAAGGCCCAATTCCTATCACTAAGTCAAGGAACAAGGCATGCATACAAGATGCAATGCAGCCTAAGTATATAAGCTAAGGAGGCAACATGGCATGGCAAGGCACTTATGCGAGCATGCAAGCAAACATGAGGCAATGCTAACCAAAGAAAAGGTGGTCTAAAACATGGTTTGAGCAGCTCTAATAGGGCCCAAAACAGTGGCTAAAATGACCAAAAGAAGAGACAAAACACACATACACACATGCACATGTTTAGGCCCAACACTTAGGCACAAATTAGACAACCCTCAAGCGCACTTGGAAGAGGCATTCATGGACAAATAGCATGCGACATAAGCATCGAAAATCATGTTATAAAATGATGCCAAATCATGTTAATCAAGATAAGCAAATGCAAGCAAGCATGGCCCAAATGCTTGAGACAAGTCATGAAGCTTTGAAGCACATTTATCACAACAACCATGGCATGCATTAAACAACTAAAAACAGATTTTTAGCATGTTAAAACAAGGCTAAAGGACTACTTAGATGGCACCTAAGTGGCTCAATCTCAAAGGCATGCACAATGGTCAAAACATGGAGCATGCAACACATGCTTCCAAAGCATTAAAGAGGCATGCAAGGCAATCAAACAAGCATGAAAATGGGACTGAAATAGCATGATGGATGGTTCCAAATCACCAAATCAATGCAAGGATGGCGTGCTATACATTCACATACTTAAGGCCAACAAGCCGGAATACAAAGGAGCTATACTAAGCATGCCAAGATCAACCCAAACACTTATGGACAGAGCTAAAACATGGCAAAGTGAGCACAAAACCTTCACAAAGCTAAGCCTAAAACATGCTCTAACAAGGGCTAACAACCTAAGGCACATTAAGGCATAAACATGGCATTACAAGGCAACTATGCTAAGCATGCATGGAGTACCAAAACCAACATTAAACAGAGGTATATCATGATATAATAGGCACAAAAAATAGCCAAGGCATGATCAATGCACACTCTAACATGGTGCTCCCTCAAGAGGCCAAAACATGCCCTTTTTAAGGACAACAAGGAGAGGGGGTGGCCCTCTCCTTCTTGGGACTTCAAGGCACCATCTTCCCCACTAAAATCCCTCAAGATTTCAGTGGTGAAGAGGCCCAAACACCAAAGTCCCGAAACTAGCACAAAATAGCACAAAATGAGGCCTTTCAAGGCCTAAGAGGGGTCAAACACCTCCAAACCACAAAAAACTCTTAATAAACAATCAAGAGGACTTAAAAACAGAACTTTTTTGTATTATACACCAAGCTCAAAAAAGAATTTAAGATAGGTAGAAATAAGGTGCAAAAATGGGGGGAAAAGGGGTAAGATTCTTACCCTTGAAGACCTCTTCAACAATGGTGCTCCAATGACCTTCCTTGGCTTGAATCCAACACCAAAATACTAAAATCAGTCCCTTAGAACCTCAGTAATCAAAGGAAGGTGAAACACTAGGTGTTTGTGTGCAATAGTAAGACACAAAACACCTAGAGCACAAAGAGAGTAAAAGAGAGATAGAGTGTATATCTAACCCTAACCCTAAAACCAGAGCTTAACAATGGCTGTCTAAGCTCTCCAAATATCTAAACTCTCTAACCCTTGCAACAAGAGAGAGCCCCTCTCTATATAGAAGCTTTTTTGTCTTGTAAAGCTTACAAGACAAGCTTCATAAGAGGGAGATCCCTCCATACACGTGTATGGAGGGGAGCAAAAGCAAGACAGCTGTCTTAAAATATCTGCAAAAGCAGATGCACAGTAGTCGGCCGGCCAAAAATGCCATCTTGGCCAAAAAAAGTGCCGACCGGCACTAAAAAGTGCCGACCAGCAACAAAATGTGCCGGCCGGCAATATACATTGCCGGTGGCAGCAAAAAAAATAGCCGGTGGCCTCTAGCCACAGCCGGTGGCCTCTAGCCACTACCGGTGGTGAGTGGGGATGGTCCACAAGCCCTACCCTTCCTCTCAAAGGCAAAACACAAGTGTTTGGTGCATAACCAGACACTAAACGGTCGAGTTCGGAGATCCCGAGGCAAGGCGCGTAGCCGAGACCTCCGGGAACTCCAAACGAACACAAACATGGATGATCACCGAGTGCTCAAACGATGACGTCCAAGTCTTGAGGACGGTCAAAAATGGGGTGTCTACAATGGTCATCAGAACAGTAAACAGTAATGGTTCCAAACATGGGAACCGACAGAGATCTCTGTAACAATAGCAGTAACAGTACAATAACAGTAAATTGCTATGGATGCCACGGATACAGTTTACATATAGGACAAACATTCATTCATTAAACAATAACGTTTCAGTAAACAGAACAGTTGATATTTCAGAAAATATTCATAATTGAACATATCTTTACAACATTGTTACTCACAGAGCACTGAGCTATAAGCAGCTAATGAGCGTCCTCGGATGCCAACCCTACATAGTTACAGAACAAACACACATTAAGTTACACACTTGGGATAGACAAACTAGCCCCTTAACTTGACTTGGTGTGGTCTTACATCAATTTCCTCATTAAGATGCCTTAAACTAGGCCTAGGAATGCCTAGGATGAAATGAGAATGCAAAGATGTATTTTAAAACACTTTTCAAAATTTTCAGAAAACAGGGGTCTCGCTCGAGCGTGGCTTTCTTCGCTCGAGCGAGCTTGTCAAAACAAGTGTGGTCGCTCGAGCGTGGACTTCCTTGCTCGAGTGGTCTGTAAAAATGAAAAAAGTGCTGGATGTTGAAAATCTCTGCTCGACGCTCGCTCGATGCGCGCTCGAGCGTGAGACACATCCTTCGCTCGAGCGTAGGTCTCGTCGCTCGAGCGTGCGTCTGCATGCACCAAAAACCTGAGAGCTTGCAATTTATGCTCAAGCCATCATTCCTTCGCTCGAGCGGGGCTTTGAACAAACGATGGTCGCTCGAGCGTGGAATCCTTCGCTCGAGCGAGGAAGCCAAATTTTGAAATTTCGAGATTTGCCTTCAAAGCTCAAACCAAGCATTCAACACCTCAAAACTCAACCTCTTGGGCCCATTTTCTGGAAAACACTTGAAAACCAACAATATAACATGTTTTGAAGATCAATTTGTAAAATCAAAGCCCAAGGGTGAGTCAATTGAACACAATTCCAAAGAAACTCTCATGAACTATATAAAAACATAACATGCAAGAACTCTTATGGATCAAGTGCTCTAAAACTTGGCTAAATGCAAGATTAAGCTTAAGAACATGGTGAATTCATGGACTACATTCAAAATATACACATGCATGGAAGAAATTCATGCTAACAACCTCAAAATGCAAGAATATATACATGCATGCATGAAATCACTCTTCATTCAACACTTTAATTTAATTCTTGACCTTAAGCTCCTATTCCTCCATGAAGCATGCAAGAAATGACTTGAATTCATAAACAAGAAGGTAAATATCCTACCTTAGGTTTTCAATTTAAGATACAGAAGCCCAATTATGAAATCTCTCTTCAAAACTTCTAAGTTTCCAAGCAAAACTCTTGATGAAACCAATTTTCCTCTACTCTCCCTTTCTCTCACGGTTTGGCCTAAGGAAGTGGCTGAAAAATGATGTATGAAGGTGCCAAACAAAGTTTGTAGGAAATGGCCACTCGATGGCAATTTGGTAAAAAGTGCAAACTAATGCGATTTAACATTATTTAATCTAATTTAATCGTTCCAAATCAATTTTAAATTAAACCTACCATGAAATCACATAAATTCTAACTAGCATAAAATACCAATCAATTTCTGAATCGGCCGCCGATAAGGCCTCCAATTCGTTATTCGAAATTAAAACATGAACAGATCAATTAAGTAATCAAACAGATAGAAATGTGTTTAAAACAATATACTCATGCAATCAATTCAGAATTTCAGTCGAATCAATCACTTATCATGCTTAATCACAGATTAGCACTAATTAGAGGTGAGGGTTGTCACACACATGAAATCATGACAATTAACTCCTTGCACTTCTGGTGAAATCCTACTTTGGTCTTTATACAAATGTCAATGTCTCTCTTTTGTTATTTCATTTTTAAATCTTTAACAAAATCCAATCATGTGACAAAAAATGTGACTACGAAATGAGGGTAAAACAGGAAAATTATCCATATTTCCCACTAATACACTTTGTCCTACGTGATAAGCACATGAGAGTTATATAATACAATATATATATATATATATGCGACAAAGAAATCAAATAAAAGGAAAAATGAATAGACAAAAAATTGTGTTATCGTAAAAAATAGAGTTTCGTGATTCCAATTTATGTAAAATCCTAGTTCATCTTCTTAATTGTTCACAATCTGTGTTTTTTTTTAGTCTAATACAGTCATATTTTGATGAAATTTTTGGGATAAAGTGTATATTGGTGAAAAATGTAGATGATTTTCCTTTCTTACCTAATGTCGTAGTGAGATTCTTATCACATGACTAGATTCTGTAAAAGATTTAAACAATTGAGTAACAGAAGGGGGACATTGATACTTGTATAGGGACCAAAGTGAGATTTTATCAAAAGTACAGGAGGTTGACTGTCACAATTTCATGTGCAGAGCCCAAAGTAGGATTTGAGCAGAAGTGCAGAGGGTTGACTATCGTGATTTTATGTGTAGGGGCCAAAGTGAGATTTGGTGCAAATTGTAGGGGTGTCAAGTGTGATTTACCCTTCATGTTATGATCAACTAATTGATTACATCCTGTACTAAACAAAAGTAACAATAATAATAATACTAATATTAAAAATAGATAATGCTAAAGATAATAAAATATGGCCATAATTACTTAAAAAATAATAATTTATGATCTGAATCGACAAACCAAAATCTACATGTCACAATTGATGAGATTAGATTGGCTATAATCGATAAGTCACAATCAATTAAACGAGACTTACCCATTATCAACAAAAAATTATTTTTTAGTGTCAGCAACATTGTTTTACAAGGTAGTTCATTTTTTCACTTACCTAAGAAAGAAATAAGCAATCTTTCATTTCTTTGACGGATAAACTTGAAATTGAAATCGTTCAATTTATCCATTAAATTCGAATAACTAATAACATTTTCAATTCAAAATGGATGCAATTTACTACAAAATGATATGGTAGTGGTATTTTTTATAATTATAAATTTTTATAATGGGTGTTTTAACTTCTTTTTTTTTTTAGAACAATATGGGTGCTTTAACTTGGAAAAGAAAATTCACAAATCCTGTATAAAAAAAGGTAGACTACCAATAAGTCTTAATAATTAGACTTAATTTTCATTAAGTCCTATTGAAAATCAGTCCTAGTAAAATCTCGCTAAAAATAATTCTTTGTGATGCCTTTTTGCATATGTCACTAAAAATTGACAGCTACTATTTTTTTGTCACGATTATTATAAATTGTTGCTAAAACTTATAATTAGTGATACTTTTATGTGACGAATTTTTCAAATTGTCGTTAAAAGTTGAAAATTAGTAACTTTTTTGTGATGATTTTTTTAAACTATCACTAATACTTATAATTGGTAACGTTTTTGTGACAAAATTGTCAAACTGTCGCTGAAAATTAACAATTAGTAATACTTTTTGATAGCGTTTAATAAAAAAATGTTGTTAATTATTACAGGACTTATTGGACAATCAATCTACCTATTAGGACCAACACGTAAGTTTTCTTATAAACAATTTGTAAGAAAATTTTCTTTTTTCCAAACAAAATAGATGGATCCTCTAGCAATAGTTGAAATAGAGCTATTTTGTTCAGGGTTGTTCTCACTAGGGCCTTAATGCTAGGGTGGACAAATCTTAGGTCAGATGGGGCTTACATTGTATAGTAAGAGAATATATGGTATTCGAAGCCTGGCCTAATATCGAACCTAATCTAGTCATTCTAAGTCCGGCCCTAAAAAAAATTTAAATCTCAACTCCACCCACTTAATCCAATAAATATGAACTATTTTTTTTTTTTAATTTTCATATTGAATGGATATTAAATTATTTAAATACTTTCATTTATTATTTAAATTTAGAATACTAACGAAATTCAATGGTAAAATAAATATAATTTTTAAAGATTGTTTTGATTTAAGCCCTTGAAAGAATTATATACAAATAGGGAAATTTAGTCAAAATCCCTCCATTGGACCCTTATTTGGTGAAAAATACAGACCAATTTATTTTTCTCCATAAGCTCCCTGAGAAAAAACACATAATTGAATAAGGATAAAGTAATATATATATATATATATATATTTCTTTCTTTCTTGGACAATATTGCAAGAGTAATATGTTACTGTAAACCAGAATAACATGTTATTGTCAAATAGAGTAATTGTCAAACAGAGTAACATGTTACTATTACTGTTTACATCAATTTCAACGGTAATAATTTGTTTTAAAAAAAGAGAATTTCATAGTCAATATGGATCTTATTTGATAAATCTTGGTGAGAGAATTATAAAAATATTAATTTTATTAAAAACTAACATATACATCAAAAGTTATATTATTTTAAAATTTAACATTTTGATAATAATGATATTTGTTAAACTTTTCAAGGAAATTTTTTGTACTTATTCTTTATGCACTAAAATTTTATTACGAGGAGATTTTGACTAAATCTCCCTTTGTGAAATATTGGGGTGGTGATGGTGTTGTGCAGTGAAATGGCAGCCAAGAAAGCCATAATTTATGATTACACAAGAACCATGAATGGTTTTGCAGCCAAGCTCACAGCTGATCAGATAACTGCTCTTCTAAGTAAGCTTTTCTTAAAATTGTAGTTTTATTTATTTATTTTTGAAATGACTGTAATATTATTATAATATGTTATTTGCAGAGCAACCTGCAGTTTTAAAGATACTTCCTGGTGGTTTTCAAAAAGTCCCAGCTACCGATATCTCATCAACCTCAATTCCATGAAGCGTGTCGCGAGTTTAATTTTGTTCACTTACTAAGTGAGTGAATAAAATTATTGACTGGATGTCCTTATATGTATAGAGAAACAGCACTCTAATCGGTTGTAGAATAACATATAATGATCTAAATGGTATAATATTAATTATAGAAATATCCTCTTTCAATCAGTAATATTATAAATTTAGACTTGACTATCTAAAAATCATTCAAAATTATCATCTTGTAGTTCACATTTACTCTATATGTAGACCCCACACTATACAAATTTAATTTCAATCACACAATACTCATTTAGGATAAATTCAAAATACTTAAGGTGGAGTTGATAGTATTTTTTTCCTTTATACATACAATCTCTTAATTATTATTAATATCTCTTTAGTCCTTTTGTAATGAAACTTTAAACCTCAAAAAAAGAATATAATTTTTAAAAAATAAAAAAAAAATTATAATAAATATAAATCTCAAAATGTGTCAATGTAATTTACCTTAATTTTAAATACAATCGCTCACAGCTGTGGCTGCCACTATCCCCAAACGACAATTTTTTTTATTTTTTTTTTTGTGCGCGCGTGGCTTTTACGTTTTTTTTTTCTCCACAGGGATTTGTATTTTTGTTATGGATATGCAAGTTAAATGTTATTTTTGTTATGTATTTAAATTATATAATACTCAAATGAGAGTTAATAGGAATTTTTTTTTTTTATTTTTATTTTTATTTTTTGAACTAGAAAGTTAGTAGATTGGGTCCCAACTTTTGAGACTGTTAATCGAATTTGTTTTTTTCGTGGGACTGTTGTGTTGTATCATTTTCTAATAACAACAAATTTATACAAAATTCTAGTATATTTTGATGTCATAATAATGTTTTTTGTGGAGATATATTTTTAGAGTACCAACACATGGTAAGGTGACGCCGACGTGTCAGCCGACGTGCTGCGTGTCTTGGTAGTCATGCCGAGGTTATCTCATCAAGGCCGAGGTTATCTCCGAAGATGTCGGAATCCGAGATAAACGGATAAAGGACAAAAATCCTAGGACAAAGAGGGGACTTGGCCAGGATAAGGATAAAACTCTTAGGGAGTTTATCTTTATCTTTTGAGGAATCCAAGTAAGCACAGAATTGGAGTCCATAGAAGTCATGCTTTTAGTGGGACTTGGATTGAGTTAACTATAAAAGAGAGGCACCCACGTGGGTCTAAGGTACGCAATTTATGTTTTGAGCAATAAGTTTAGCACTTGATTATCTTTGAGAGATATACTGACTTGATCGTCGGAGTGCCCCCGAGTGGAAAAAGCACCGCCGGAGCCTTTTCTTTCTGTTACAGGTTAGCTGAAACCATCTATTCTGTCGGTGCTCTCCAGTTGATTACTAAGCAGGCAGTGTGGTCGGAAAATCACCCACATAATTTGGCACCGTCTGTGGGAAAGAAAAGAATGATAGATGGCCAATAACGGACAGAAGGAAAAGATTGGGGACGACACTCCTGCTGGGAATGGCAGATCAATTGACCTCGACATTGAAAGAGACAACCACAATGCAGAAACCCGTGACCCGGATCACAGAGAGAAAGACGTCGGCCATGAGGGTGACACTTCGAAGAAGACAGACCAAGGCAAGTACTACAATGAAGATAACCTCCAGATATGGAGGGACAGGTGCCTACGGAGGGATGAGGAAGTAAAAGAGTTGGCAAACAAGCTGGCAGACCTATAGTCGGTCGTCAACTTCATGATGCAGAACAATGTTATGCAGCCACCTTACCCGCTGCAAGATACGCCGATGCCAGCAATTAATACCCAGAAGGGAGGAAGGAAAACAATCCCCGAAGCCCCTCAGCACACCAAGAGCGGAAGGCACTCTCACCGACCTTCCAGGGAAGTCGGACGAGAGGAGCCGAGGCAAGAAGAGTCCCAAAAGACGCATCACACGAAGGATCCAGGGCCCAAAGAACATCGGCATGTACAAAGGCAGGCATTATGCTTCAACACAACTCATGGGGAGAGATCGAAAAAGGCCCACCATGAGGCCGAGAGCAGTATGCCGAAGAAACTAAAGTCAGTAGATAGCCGAGCTCCTGGACGGAGCAAAGAAGACTTGAGAAACTACCTCAAGAGGAAGCAACAGAACGGAGAAGCCGAGGTTACCTCACCCGACAAGCCGAAGACACCATTCTCGGTAGAACTGGACAAATTTGAGGCGCCAAAGAGATTCAGTATGCCGAGGTTTCAAATATACGATGGTAAGTCAGACCCTAACTTCCACGTTGGATTATTCTTGAACTCAATGGCATTATATAGTGGAAACGAGCCGTTGCTCTACAAAGTGTTCCCCTCGTCCTTTGGGGAGATTGCGTCAGATTAGTTCCACAAACTGCCAAAGGGAAGCGTGAAGAATTGGGAAGGCCTGGCCGAGATGTTTGTGGCCAGGTTGTGACGAACAAACTACAGCCCTTGAGGGTCGACGCTCTGATGGCTTTAAGAATCACCAAGGATGAAGGCTTGAGGGCCTACACAAAGAGGTACTACGAGGTGTTCAATCGAATACCCGAATGCAACCAAGAGGTGGCGGTCGTGTCTTTCAAGAACGGCCTGAAAGATGACTGCCCACTACGGAAGTCTTTGGCAAAAACATTGCCAAAAAGCATGGAAGAACTCATGGCGAGAATCGAGAAGTACGCCAAAGCCGAGGAGGATACGTCGGGAAACAAAGAGATGAAGTAGGAGAAGGGAAACGTCTCGTCGAAGCGAGGCCGAGGTAACAACAGGCCGACCAAACAAGAAACGGAATTGAGAGGTAAACAGGCAGTGACAACGGTGTTCCGAATCCCTATCCATAAAGTCCTGGATCAAATATGAAACCAACCCTATGTTAGGGCAACGGCAAGAGCACCAAGGGAATTTATGGGAAGAAACGTTGGTAGGCGCTGTGCTTACCACAATGAAGAAGGACAACCAACTCACGGTTGCAGAGCCTTAAAAGCACACTTAGAAGACCTGGTGAGACAAGACCTTCTGAGGGACCTGGTAGATGAAGCCAGGACAAGGGAAGAACAGGCAAGATTGCCTCAAGCACTAGCAGCTCCGCCTCCCCCAGTACAACAACCGCAAGCAGAAGGACCACGGGTGGTTAATGTAATCCACTCAAAGGTGAACGAGAACGACATACGAGGGGAGACCCAGAGGGTAAAACACCTGCAATACGTGAACCAAGTCGGACACAAAAGGCCTCGGCCTGAAGAGTGCCGAGGACCGATGATAGCCTTCACTGAAGCTGACCTAGAGATGGTCCAGCATCCGCACAACAATGCCTTGGTAGTATCCCTCCAGGTTGGGGAGTGCCAAGTGAAGCGCATCCTGATTGATCAAGGCAGCTCTTGCAACATCATGTATGTCAGATGTTACAAGGAGCTGGGCCTTCATCTTGACGACCTGGAACAATCCAACAGCCCGATGGTCGGCTTTAATGGAACGCCGGCATGGCCACTGGGCGCAGCAAGCGTGGAAGTACAAGCTGGTACTAAGAAGATCAAGACAGAATTTATGGTGATTGACACACCCTCGCCATATAACATCATCTTGGGAAGGCCATGGTTGCATGCAATGGGGGCAGTTCCCTCAACGTTGCATCAACTATTGCGGTTCCCAACAGAGCATGGGATTGAAGAAATCAGAGGAGATCAACTATAGGCAAAAAGTTGCTCTATGGCAACAATGAAGTCTACCTGCTGCGTACGAGAGCCAAAGAAGGAAGAAATTGAAGATGAGGACGTGGAAGTCCTAGAAGACGTCGGCAAAGAACCAGCCGAGAAGAGCGAAGAGACGCTAAAGAAAATCCTCGTCCAGGATGGGGATAAAGAGCGCTTCTTTCTTCTCAGCTCAGGCTTAGCCGAAGAAGAGGAGAAAGAGTTGAAAACTTTTCTAAGAGCCAACATTGAGGTGTTCGCCTAGACACCTTACGAAATGCCTAGCATTGACCCCGAGGTCACTTGCCACAGACTGAATGTCGACAGGTCGGCAAAACCTATGATTCAACGAGCCAGAAGACTGACGTTGATGCACGTCGAAGCAGTAGAAGAAGAGGTAGACAGACTTCTGGAGGCCAGGGCCATCCGAGAAGTTCACTACCCGACATGGCTGTCCAACACAGTAGTGGTGAAAAAGAAGAACGGCAAATGGAGGGTCTATGTAGACTTTACCAGCCTCAACAAAGCCTGCCCCAAAGACAGCTTTCCTCTACCCAAGATTGACCAGCTAGTAGATGCTACTTCAGGGCATGAAAAGATGAGTTTTCTGGATGTATACAGGGGGTACCACCAGATTGCTATGTACCCTCCAGACGAGGAGAAGACCGCGTTCATCAACCCTAAAGGCCTGTACTGTTACAAGGTAATGCCTTTTGGGTTGAAAAACACAGGAGCAACTTACCAAAGGTTAGTAACAAAGATGTTCAAGCACCTGATTGGCAAAACGATAGAAGTCTACATCGATGACATGGTCGTGAAGACCAAGGAATCTAAGGGTCATCTTGCCAACCTAAAAGAGGTCTTTGATATACTCAAAACATACCGGCTTCGACTCAACGCATCAAAGTACGCGTTTGGAATTGGATCAGGTAAGTTTTTAGGGTATCTAGTAACAAGAAAGGGCATAGAGGCCAGCCCAGACCAAATCAAGGCCATCCTAGAGCTGAAGAGCCCGACGTCGACAAAATAGGTTCAGATGCTTACTGGAAGGGCCGCAGCCCTAAACAGATTCATCAGCAGAAGCTCAGATAAGTGCAGACCCTTCTTCAACCTGGTGAAAAAAGCCACAGACTTCCTGTGGACAGAAGAATGCGAAGCCGCTTTGACCGACCTGAAGAAGTACTTGACCACAACTCTGGTTCTTTCCAATCCAGAACCAGGGGAAGAACTGTTTTTGTACTTGGCAGTTTCAAAACACACAGTCAGTGCAGTACTAATCTGAGAGGAAAAATGGGAGCAAAAGGCTGTTTATTATGTAAGTAAAACCTTCACCGATGCAGAAACAAAGTATCTACCACTAGAGAAGTTAATGCTAGCCTTAGTAATGGCTTCAAAGAAGTTGAACCATTACTTTCAGGCGCACAAGATTGTGGTCCTAACAGAGCACCCACTAAAGTCCTTGTTGCAACAAGGAGACTTAACAGGAAGGATAGCAAGATAGGCAGTAGCCCTGGGCCAGTATGACCTGGAGTTCAGGCCGAGAACAGCAATAAAGGGCCAAGTTTTGGCCGACTTCGTGGTAGAATTCACGCCTGAAACCGTCGAACATCGGGCTCCGTTGAGCCAGGATGAACATTGTCCCAGCATGCAAGGAGAATCCCTGCCAAAGGCAAAAGAGCAAAGGAAGGAAAAACTTAGACCCTGCAGCATCTACATCGACGACTCATTCAGACTGTTCGTCGATGGAAGTTCGAACCGACAAGGAGCGGGGGCAGGAGTACTGCTAATATCTCCAGATGGAGAAATAATAGAACAGTCCATCCGTTTGGGGTTCAAGGCCTCAAACAATGAAGCGGAATACGAAGCATTAATTGCAGGGCTAAAACTGGCAGCAGCAGCAGAAGCAGATGAGGTAATAGTTTTTTGTGATTCACAGCTTATTGTTAACTAATCAACAGGAGAATTTGCAGCCAGGGACGAAAGGATGTCGGCATAGGCAAAAGAGGTCATCAAATTGGCAGCCCTATTTCAGAACTGCCGACTACTCCAAGTTAGCCGAGATGACAACACCCACGCCGACGCGTTGGCTAACCTGGCAAGCACAATACAGACTGGGAAAACAAGGACAATTATGATCGACTATATGTCGGGCACGAGCATAGAACCACAGAGCACAGAGCAAGAAACAATGTGCGTGGATTTGGGACCAAGCTGGATGGATGCAATCATTGCATTCCTAAAAGAGGGAAAGCTGCCAGAAGACCATAAGGAAGCAGATAAAATCAGATTGAAATCGGTCAGATTCAGTCTGACAGCAGAGGGCCATCTCTACAGAAGGTCCTTCACTGGACCCCTTTTAAGATGCGTACACCCTTTGCAGATTGAAGATTTTCTATACGAGATTCATGAAGGGATTTGTGGAAGCCACGCTGGGGGCAGATCATTAGCCCACAGGGCCATTACCCAGGGGTATTGGTGGCCCTACATGGAAAAGGATGCTGAAGCCTACGTGAAGAAGTGTGAACAATGCCAAAGGTTTGCACCTTTGATACATCAGCCAACTGCTGACCTGAACCCAGTATCCAGCCCTTGGCTGTTTGCCCAATGGGGCATGGATCTTGTTGGGCAACTCCCCCAGGCAACTAGGCAGAGAAAATACTTGCTGGTAGTAACAGATTACTTTACGAAGTGGATAGAGGCAGAACCTCTTGCCAAAATCCGAGATGTGGACGTCAAGAGTTTATATGGAGAAACATCATCACCAGATTTAGGATTCCAAGAGCAATAGTTGCCGACAACGAAACACAATTTGACAGCAAACTCATCAAGAACTTTTGTGCGAAATTCAAGATCAAGAATTAATTTTCAACACCAAGTTTTCCCCAAAGTAATGGGCAAGCAGAAGCATCCAACAAAGTAATTTTGGATGGAATAAAGAAAAGGCTGTAGGCAGCAAAAGGAAAGTGGGTAGACGAGTTGCCCAACGTACTTTGGGCATATCGGACTACGCCGAGAAGATCAATAGGGGAATCCCCCTTTACCATGGCTTATGGCACAGAAGCAGTCATCCCATTGGAGATCGGCATCCCAGGGATCAGAACCCAGGGAGTAGAGAATGGAACTAATAACATACTGTTAGCCCGAGATCTGGATCTGTTAGAAGAAAGAAGAGAGAAGGCTGCAATACAACTTGCAACATACCAGCAACAGCTTGCCGGAGCTTACAACAAGAAGGTCAATCCAAGAGATTTTCAAGTCGGCAACCTAGTCCTGAGAAAAGTCGTCGGTAACAAAAAGGATCCCAGAGAGGGCAAGCTTGGCCCAAACTGGGAAGGACCCTACAGAATTACTTCGGTATTAGGCAATGGAGCTTATCGGCTTGAAGATAACGAGGGCAAAGCACTGCCAAGACCTTGGAACACTTGTAATTTGAAATTCTTCTATCATTAGATGTGCACTATTTTTGGCCGATGTCATCAATAAAATCTTTTCCCTTTTCTTTAAAACACATATGATGGATAAAGTTCATATTGGTGTTTTTGGAGACATGAATAATGAGAACCCAAGTAGAACTCAGGTTCACATTGGGGGCAGAGAGAAGACAGAGACACTTAATTCACTTGTTGAAATTTGTAGCAATTTACAAGTTGAAGTTAAGCTGATTCCTTATCTTCACTTGTTAAAATTTGTAGCAATTTACAAGTTGAAATTAATCCGAGATTATTCCTTATCTTCACTTGTTGAAATTTGTAGCAATTTACAAGTTGAAGTTAAGCCGAGATTATTCCTTATCTTCACTTGTTGAAATTTGTAGCAATTTACAAGTTGAAGTTAAGTCGAGATTATTCCTTATCTTCACTTGTTGAAATTTGTAGCAATTTACAAGTTGAAGTGAGGCCGAGGTTATTGCTTAAACCCTTATAGCAATCTACAGGTTGGTTAAACCTAAAGAACATGCTTAACACTTGTTGAAATTTGTAGCAATTTACAAGATGACGTTAAGCCGACATATGATCATCTGTTGAAATTTGCAGCAATTTACAGGTTGAAATAAAAGCTAAGTATATTGTTTAAACACTTGTTGAAATTTGTAGCAATTTACAAGTAGGTCATTGTTTAGCACTTGAAATAAAGATAGCATTGAATAGTATATACTTGTTTAAATTCATGAAAAGTTTGCAAGTCAGTATGTTGCCGAAGTAAAACTTGTAGTTACTATACTCGAGGTCTTTAACCCGAGAAGATTGCACAAAGGAGGCAAAGTATGAAAGGCATGCCAAACATTCTAAGTATAGAACCATGCAGAAGCAAATCAAGAGAAATTAAAAGATTAAAGCATCCATAGAAAAACAGTTGCAGTTGTGTACAAAAGAAGGCACTACGGCCTACCAGAAGTAAATTGTTTCGAAACAACAAAGAAAGGCACATCGGCCATGAAAGGAAGCTTACATTGTCCAGAAAACAAAACAAAGTACAAGGGTGCAAAAGAAAAGACATGAAAGTTAAGACTTTTCAGCATCAGCCATTGGCTGGATCTGAACCTCAGAAGTCTCCTG
Organism: Camellia sinensis; assembly: GCF_004153795.1. Taxonomy (NCBI): domain Eukaryota; kingdom Viridiplantae; phylum Streptophyta; class Magnoliopsida; order Ericales; family Theaceae; genus Camellia; species Camellia sinensis. The sequence goes on from NW_021025961.1 coordinate 601,691, forward strand.
AAGAGATACCTCAGCTTCCTTATCTGCAACAATCTCAGCGTCGATCTCGGCAAGGGTTTCATCAACGCTTTTGCCGACTTGAGGAATGTCGGATGAACCCTGCTCCGGAGTAGCCTCCTTGATAACTTCATCGCCATCATTATCTTGAGTCAGGTCCAAGACCTGCTCATTCAGAGAAGGAGACTTAGCCCCAACAGCCTCCTTGGATTTTCTTATTAAACCCTCCTCCTCACCCACCTCCACATCTTCAGACTCAGATTCGGATTCTTCTTCAGGATGACTTGGAGGAGGAGGAGGAGGAGGGAATGGCAGAGGGATATCATCAGCCTTGCGCAATGGCGAGTCATCTGGGATGTTGAGCTTTTTGGCAAGGGCCATCCAACCAAGGGAGAAGCCCCTGTTGCATGCCTGCCTAACTTGCAGTTTGTACTCCTCAGTGACGTCGGCCATTCCTTGAACATAAGCCTTCTCGTCAGCCTCCTTAATCTCAGCATCATTGGTAACTAAGGCCTCCTGAAGCTCTTTTTCGACTTGGGCCTTTTTGACATCGGCCTCTCTTTTCTCGGCCTCAGTAACCTTCTTAATGGCCTTGGCAGATTCGGCTTTTTCCTCGGCTAGACTTTGGGCTTTGGTGGCAGCCTCAACTTGGTCCTCCAGTTTTTTCATCCTTGATTCGAGAGTTTTGTTCTCCTTTTTCAGGGTAGAAACCTCCCTCTTCATGTTGGCCAATCTTTGCCGATTTTCAAAAGCTTGCATGGAGAGGGAGTGGCCATGTTAGATGGCCTAAAAGAACACAAGGCACAAATTGTTACAAAATTTTACAAATTAAGAGAGAAAACAAATTTCAACACAAAGGCACTTACTTGGACAGAGCGTTGCAGCATAAAGGCGTAGTTCTCATACTCACTCATCTTGGCATTCCGCTCAAGATCGCCTGGGAGGAGTAAAGTAGTACTGAGTGCCACGCCGACGTTTATATCATCGGCGCTGTCGCTGGCAAGGACAGGCTTATCTTCTAGAGTGATCTCAGGTGTCCAGGGGACTTTTGGTATTCTGGAACCCGAGGTCGTCGCAGACGATGACCTCGGCTTCTTTGATTGGGTAGACTCTGATAGCTGGGCCTCAGCAGACCTTTTTGCAAAAGCAGAAGCAGTTTTTTTACTCTCAGCCAATTGTGAGATGGACAGAACATCCTCAGCCTCAACCTCAGTAGCTTTGGCCTTAGGCTGAGCCTTTTTGATTCTTTTTTGCTTTGGTGGGGGCATGGATTGGGTCAGTACAGCATCAACATCAGCCGGGAGGTCGGCTAGGAGATCTTGGGCAATGGGCTTCGGGCGACCCATTTCGGCAGTTTTGATGAGTCTTCGCCGACGTTTCCGTTCAGGTACAGGGATCAAGTATGGAGCCAAAGTAGATGGTTGATTGGTTGGGTCAGATATGGACTCTCGATCTATTCGGGATGTAGAAGCGGTTTGAGTTGTGGCAGTAGGTGGAGAGAGACTCTTCTTCTTCTTCTTCGGGACGTCGGGCAGAGTGGACTTGTACGTCGGGATAAAATTTAATACCAGGGGGGCTCTGCATTTTTGGATTGGAAGATCTAGGAGCGTCTTTAAGTCTTTGCCTGGAAAGTAGGATTGGCGGAAGCTTTTTGGTGGCTGATGAAGATCTGCAGGACAAACAAACAGACATTAGAAACAGAAAATATTGAAGACTTGAAAATAAACAACTAAGTATTGACGTCGGACTCTTACCCTTGCCCTCTTTAACTGTTCGAGGAAGAGGGTAAATATGGACATCTTCATCTGGGCTGAACTCCCAATTTCCCGAAGCAATAACATAGTCATCCCCAGCCCCCTTGTTGGAGTCTGGGAGGTCGGCTATAATTTTGAATTCTGTAGACCTCGGCTTGAGGTAATAGACGAAGCCTTTTTCCTTCAAGTTAAGGGCACACATCGTATAACAATATTGGATATCGGCAAGGGTGATCCTAACGTTCTCCTGCCTAGGTAGGGCTATGATACCATTAATCACTCGATAGGAGTTGATGGTAAGTTGCATGGGGTTCAACCTATAGTAGTGGAGAACTTCGCAAAAAAGGGGATTAAGTGGAAGCTGGAGTCCACATTCAGTAAAGGCTACAATAGGAAAGGGCATCGTGTTGTCTGTAGGCATGATGGAATCGTCATCCCCAGCTAGCCTAAGGTGAACATCGGCTGGAATGGAGAACTCTTCCCTAAAGTATTCGAGTTTGGTTGGAGTATTTACCCTATGTCTCCACATACCCATGACTTCGGCATAAAGCAATTTGATTACCGAAAAAAGATGTTCTTAAAGGGTTATTGGAACCTCGGCAAAAACCTAGGTACGGCTTGTTTCAGTTTTCCCTAAAAATTAAAGGTTCTACAAACAAATCGCAAACCTAAATCTACGAAAGTGAAGATTGGGGGGCACAGATCTGGAAAGGAGACACAGAAAACAAAAAACAAAGAACGACGTTTCAGAATCAAAGAACAAAGGTATGGTTCTCAAAAGTGAAAGAAATGCAGAAGTAAAAGACCAAGAACGGTGGCAAGAAAGTGGTGAAACAGTGCAAGTGTTCAAGACATGGGCAAAAGCAAAATCAACGTACTTAGATAGATGACTCGCAATTTAAATGTTTGAGCAAGACAGTAATAACAGGAAATTCCAGAAAAAGGTCAAGAACTGAAATAAGAAGGGACAGTTACTTACCAGAAAATATGAAGCCAGAGTAAAAATCGCCGAAGTCGGATAATGGTTGCAAAAGTGATAGGGCAGAGAAAGCTTTACCAAAAGGAAAAGTGGGAACAGTTGCAGAGCTTGAAGCTGCTTGGAGCTTGAGCAATGGCGGATTCGAAGGAAAGAGTTTAGAGAGAGAGAAAGCAGGTCAATCGAATGCAAAAGTAAATAAACGCAGAAAAAAAGGAAAGTTTTGTAAAAAAACTTGAAACGGTGGCAAAACACGACATTTATTGCGCCTGAAGGAATGCATGCGTCAAACGGCGCAGACGGATGAAAGACGACTTACAAGCACGTCACAGACACGGGCCAATGAAGATAGAACACGTAAGGGGAACGGTTGAGAAGAGGTGCATGACAGCTCATGCGCGTGGGGAAGTTCGTTCGAGTTCTTGTTCTCTGATGAAGGCATGTCGGCCTAACGTGAATGATCTCGGCCGAAGAGTTCTTACGCCGACGTACTGGAAAGAGGAACGATATAGGTTCCATCACCTCAGAATGACGAGGTAATAGAACCTAGGGGCAGTTGTGGGGATATATTTTTAGAGTACCAACACGTGGCAAGGTGAGGCCGACGTGTCAGCCGAGGTGCCGCGTGTCTTGGTAGTCATGCCGAGGTTATCTCGTCAAGGCCGATGTTATCTCCGAAGATGTCAGAATCCGAGATAAACAGATAAGGGACAAGAGTCCTAGGACAAAGAGGGGACTTGGCCAGGATAAGGATAAAGCTCTTAAGGAGTTTATCTTTATCTTTTGAGGAATCCAAGTAAGCACAAAATTGGAGTCCATAGAAGTCATGCTTCTAGTGGGACTTGAATTGAGTTAACTATAAAAGAGAGGCACCCCCGTGGGTCTAAGATACGCAATTTATATTTTGAGCAATAAGTTTAGTCCTTGATTATCTTTAAGAGATATACTGACTTGATCGTCGGAGTGCCCCGGGTGGAAGAACCACCGCCGGAGCCTTTTCTTTCTATTACAGGTTAGCTGAAACCATCTATTCTGCCGGTGCTCTCCAGTTGATTACTAAGCAGGCAGTGTGGTCGGAAAATCACCCACACATTTTTAAAATTATAAACAATGCATTTTCTATATAAAAAAATATAAATAAAAATTTAATGGAATAATAATGTTGCTACATTACATCGCCAATCTACCGGGTCCATATCAATTAATTCCCTCAAAATTTAGTATATTAACTTCTATTAATATATATCGTGTGATAAAATAAATAAATAAATAAATATAAGACGTGCTCTTAAAAAATATTTAGTGGAGAGGGCCAATCTTCAAGTCATCCCACTTAATTTTAGTTGTAGACTTGATAAGTAAGATTCTTTTAAGGAGGGTTTGATTAGAGTACATTAATGTTTTGGACAGTGAAATTTCAAATTGAGAGACAATTTCAAAAATTCAATACCTAATTCAAATTAAAGGTTAAAAAATTCAAAATTAAATACAATGACAATTTAGTTTTCAACACCAAAAAAAAAAAAATTCTCTATCCTCAAAATAGAGAGAACAAAATTTGATGGGCAAAATTGGTAGCAACTGTTGAGAATATACACTAAAGTTGTTTGTTACACTAGAGGATGGAGGTGACGGAAAATCGATGATTGTTGGCGACAGAGGTGCTGGAGAGATCGGAAGGGTAGATGGTGATTGGAGAGGAGTAAGAGAAGGTTGGCCAGAAGTTGCATAATGAAGGGAAGAGGGACATTTTAATAATTGTAAATGTAAATTTCACCTGTTTGTAATTTCTTTTTATTCCACATTAATTTATAATAATTATCCCAAATCCATCTCTTGTATAATTACCTCGAGAAAATATTCATCAAGAATGTAAATAAATGTGACCTCTTATAATGAAGTATGTGAGGGACATGTGACCCTTTATATTCCCGATCATTGATTCACATCAATGCCTTGTAGGGCCAACTATTAGCCAGTTTTGGCCGAACACTTGAAAATGAATGAATGTAAGAGTAGTTCTCAAGGTACTGAACATGTGCAATAGACTTCAAAACTTAGTTCTATTTTTTCAAAAATATTTTTCAGAAAATTCTATTTTCTTATTTTTCGTGTTTTTATTGAATTTTTTAATATTTTAAGCAATTTTTTTTTACTTTTTAGACACACCTAACATAAATATACCTAAAATGTAAAAATTTGTGAAAAAAACTTTTAAAAATTCACTAAATACCAAAAATATAAATAAAAAAATTACGAGAATTCAATACATTTTTTGTATTTTTATGTATTTATTAATTTTTAAAAATATTTTTTTACAAATTTTTTACTTTTTAGATACATCTAAGAAAGGTGCATCTTAAAAAGTAAAAAAATTGTTTAAAATTTTAAAAATATTCACTAAAAAAAAAGCAAAAAAAAAAAGCAACAAAACCAAAAAACTTGGCATAACTTAAATAATACAAAAAGTCAAAAAGTTACTATCCTATTTAAGTCACATCATCTTATTTAAATCACATCACCTCTCTAACACATCACATCAAACCCAATCTAAACCCAACCCATATAAGCCAATAAGTCAAAAAGTATACTTTTTTAGAATATCCCAAACCAACCCTTAGTTTTCAAAAAACTTAATCTAGAAAACTCAGACCAAACACACTGAATTAATTTAGTTCTCAATATCAAAACTATCAATGAATATGTAGTTCTCAAACACTTGTTTGTATACCTCTACAAATCTAGTATTTAAAAAATTAAAAATAAAAATCTATTTAGTAAAATCAGATTGAATCACTATAACAGGTGATATATTCATAACAGATGATAATAAATATAAAATTTTGAGATCTATCAAACAGAACCGATAATGAATATATATTGTTTTTAAAAAAGCTTTATCGTGTCGGAAAAATTGAAATTTAACTGTTCTAGTAGTAAAATTTTTACTGTTTTGATAATTGTGAACACAATGAAATGTTGTCAAAATTTTGTCCCAACTAACATATCTCATTTATATAAAACGTGTATTGAGTTTTTTTGTTTTTTTACGTTATTTAAACTTTAACCAACCTTCATTAGACAATGAGTTGCAGGACCTTCAAATATAAGGACACCTAAAAAAAGCAAAATAAAACAAAGTGGATACGTACAGTGTGAATACTATTGATTTGATGTAGCTATTATTTTCATTCTCTAGTCTCAATCTTGGACCTTAAGTATTGCTTTTTTGCATCACTACAAATGGGTCTCATTTTCATTATACAGCCCATTTCGACGGGTTCCATTCGGGGATTCTATTTACATTTAAAAAAATTATTTAGTACGTTTAATTTTTTAATATTTTTTATTAAATTATTTTAAATTATAATTTACTCTTAATATATTTTATTTTTTTTCACAAATTAAATTTCAAGGCTAAATCATAATTTGTGGTATACCTAAATAATAACAAATCAAAACCCCAAATTACACCACTTTTTCAAAAATTCTTAGGTAGCGTTTGATAGAGGTTTAGGAATATGATTTGAGAATAGAGTTGTATTTTAAGTTTGTGAGTTTTGAAATTATGATTTGAGTGTAGAAAATTTATTTGGTTATGAGTTTTGAATTGAGTTTTGAGTTGAGTGTTGAATTGAGTTTTAAATGTTTGATGTGACATGTGAAATAAGAAAATTTGTTTGGTTATGAGTTTTGAAAAAAAAATTCAAAACTTAATTCAAAAAATTATAACTCATAACTAAACACACAACTCAAAATTCTATTAAAAATTACATTCAAAACTCATAACCAAACTCTTTTTAAAATTCAATTCAAAAAAATAATATAATTTTTTTATTGAAAATATTACAAACAAAATAAAAAATAAATTCAAAATAAATATTCAATTACTGCTTTAAAATAACTTTTGATTGTATATTTGGTTGGAATTATTTTTTTTAAATATTTTTTATTTAAAATATAAAATATATATATTATTTTTGTATAAAAAACAAAATTCCTTTTTTTTTTTTTTTCCAAGTGCCAATTGCAAAAAATAAAAAATAAAATAAAAAAAAAACCTGTTCCGGTCAACCGGCCGGACGACCGACCAGACGTCAAGGAGGATGACCAAGTAGACCCAAGTCGCGCTTTTCAAAATCCAAAATTCAAAAAAAACTCTCTTCTCCAAATAGAAACTGCAATGAGTTTTGAAATGTTATATTGAAATTAAATTTTAAAAACTTTAATCAAACAAAGCATTAAAAACTGCTCTGGAATCATATTTCCAGAGCTGCTCCAAACACAACCTTACATGTTCTTTAGAGTTTTGAAACTTCTTAACCCTAAAATCCAGTTCTTCCATGAACCTTAAAACCCTCGCAGACACATTTTGAATGCAAGGATTATGACGTCAAGCGAATTTTGATAGACCAAGGTAGCTCGTGTGAGATAATGTACTACAACACCTTCAAACAACTGAAATTGGAGGACAAAGACCTGGCACCGGCTGTATCCCCCTTGATCGGATTCAACTCAATGCCAGAATGGCCAGTTGGCAAAATTATCCTGCCAGTCAGGGCATGAAGCGTAACAAAACAAGTGGAATTTTGGATGTTAAAGGTCCCTTCCACTTACAACATAATCTTGGGAAGAACATGGCTCCATGCCATGAAATCAGTAGCGTCATCCTATCATCAAGTAATGCTGTTCTCCAACAGAGCCAGAGTAATTGAAGAGGTCTTTGGAAACCAGATTATGTCCAAGCAATGCTTTGTCACGGTTAATGGCAGCCGCGCTGCCAAGGCATATGTTCATTCGGTGGAAGAACCTGAGAGCAACGAGCTATTCGCAGATGTCGGCAAAGCAGCTGACCAAAAAGCGATGGAAGACTTGGTAAAGGTAGGAATAGATGATAAGAACCTGGATAAGTTCTTTTTGCTCGGATCGTCGTTGTCCAGCACTGAGAGATTAGAGGTCTTGAAATTCTTGACCTCTAACATCGAAGTGTTCGCCTGGACACCCTACGACATGCCAGGCATTGATCCAAACTTCATCTGTCACCAGCTCAATGTCCACCCATCCGCCAGACCAATCATTCAGCGCACTCGCAGATCGGCACTCCACCACGCTGAGATAGTGGCAGAAGAAGTGGAAAATCTGCTAGAGGCAGGAGCTATCAGAGAGGTGCACTACCCTAGATGGATTTCCAACACAGTCGTGGTGCCAAAAAAGAGTGACAAATGGCGTGTCTGCGTCGACTATAAGACAGTCAACAAAGCATGCCTAAAGGATAGCTTCCCCCTACCACGGATAGATCAATTGGTAGACTTAACGGCGGGGCACAACCGACTTAGCTTTCTGGATGTGTACAAAGGCTACCATCAGATTGCCATGTAGAAACCAGACCAGGAGGTCACGTCCTTTACCACTTCAAGAGGACTGTATTACTATAAGATCATGCCCTTTGGCCTAAAAAACGCGGGGGCAACATTCCAGAGAATGGTCACTAAAATGTTTGAACCGTTGTTAGGCAGAACAATGGAGGCTTACATCGACGACATGGTTGTTAGGAGCAAGGATGAGAACGACCATCTAAAGGACCTAGGTAAGATGTTCCAGATTCTGAAGAGGCACAAGTTGCGCCTTAATGCATCTAAGTGCGCGTTCGGTGTAGGATCTGGCAAATTCCTGGGCTTCCTGGTGACCAACCGGGGTATAGAGGCAGACCCCTCCCAGATTAAAGCTATTCAGGATCTAGAGAGGCCTAACTCAGTAAAGGAAGTACAGCATCTCACTGGCATGGCAGCTGCACTCAACCGATTTATTAGCCGGTCGTCAGACAAACTACGGCAATTTTTTCAAGCATTAAAAACCAAGTTCGAGTGGGACAAAGAATGCGACCGCGCACTGGAAAACTTGAAAGAATACATGTCTTCTCCACCACTGCTGGTCACCCCAATACCTGGAGAAGAACTCTTCCTGTACATGGCGGTCTCTCAGTACGCAATTAGCGCAGTGTTGGTCCGTGCAGAAGGAATCCAACATCTGCCCATCTATTATGTCAGCAAGACATTGCTGGGTGCCGAAACAAGGTATTTGCCACTAGAAAAGCTGGCCTTAGCCTTAATGATGGCGTCAAGGAAATTGTCACACTACTTTCACGCCCACACCATAGTTGTCCTTACAGCTTTCCCATTAAAAGCTCTGTTTGAACGAGAGAACTTTTCTGGGAGAATCTTGAAGTGGACAGTAGAGTTGGGACAATTCGACATCAAGTTCCAACCCAGAACCGCGATAAAGGCCCAAGCTTTGGCAGACTTTGCCGCAAAATTTATCCCAGGAAGTCATCATATCTGCCCAGTCGACCTGACTGACACAACCAAACTGAGGATAGAAGTTGACGCTGGAATAGCGCAACCCCTGGTGCAGTATACTCAGTCAGGCCCCATGACAGACCAGAATGAAGAGAGCAAGGCTGAAGCAAACCATGCTACACCAAGCCAAGACTCACCAACAAATAAAGACTTGGTTCAATCAGATAGCGAGGGGCAAACGACAAGCACAGACCTTGAAGAAAACACCAGCAACATTCTTGACCCCACGACATCATCCGACCCCTCCACTTGCTGGAAGTTGTTCGTTGGTGAGATGTGGAA
>NW_021025961.1:611080-618580 GCF_004153795.1 Camellia sinensis
TCAGTGATATATATATTTTTTGTTATTTAATTATGTGAATCCGTGGTCCTAAACCGATCCAATCCGTATTTTAAATGGATTGGTTCGGATTGGTTCCATGATTTAAACGGATTGGATTGGTTCCAATTTTTAGGAACCGTAAATAACGGATTGGTCCTGATTTTATCCCAATCCAGTTCCAATCCGGACCATGCTCACCCCTAGTTTATTGGAGTCTTAGGCCTTGTTTGGAACCTTCCTTTTTAGCCAAAAAGGGTAAAAAGTTACTAAATTAGCCAAAAGCCAACAACCCATACCAAAAAGTCAAAGATTCTCTTTCTCTCTACTTTTTGCACATCTTTTCGTAAAAAGTCAAAAAGTCATCCCAAACATACTAATTTTTTTAGCTCGATATTTTAGCCAAATAACCAAAAAGTTACTAAATTAACCTGTTCCCAAACGAGGCCTTTAGAGTAAGGAAAAAGGATGAAAAGAAAAATAATTTGAAACTTAGAAAGAAGATGAAGAGATTTAAATATGAAAAACATGTATAAGTGATCAGGATGTATTATGAAAAAAATATATTTTTATTTTAAAATTTAATATGTATTATCTTTATTAGTAAATTTATATTATGATATAATATGAACTAAAATTTTAAAATTAATTTAACGTATCAATTATTTTTTAGGTACGAATAGAATGTGTGATTCTGTTTGCACCAAAAAATAACTCAGTATGTCCAACTAAATTTTAATTCCTATTATATTCTAATGTAAATTTACTAATAAGGACAATATACATTAAACCCTAAAATGATTTTTTTTTTTTTTTTTTTTTGTGGTCATGGTACACCTTAATCATTTATACGTATTCTTCATATTCAAGTCTCTTTATCTTTTTCTCCAAGTTTTAATTATTTTTCTCTTTATCTTCTTCCTCGCTCCAAAATTCTAATCCATCCCACTCAAACTCACTATTATCATTAAAATCATTGTTTCTTATTGTATTGTTATTTGTAAATAGAAAAAAAAAATTAAACAAAATAAAATAATAAATGAGAATAATAATCAAAAATATTTTTTCTAAAGGTTTTAGGGGTATTTTTTTATCAGGATAGTTATGAACTTGAATGATCAAACTATCGTCCATTAAATGATGCATCAGTTTAGAAACATTATAGGAAAAAGGTCATTTGGTTTCTTGAGGGTTAGACTTCGTCCAAAAGGAAATGGAGCTAGGGTTCTAGAAATTTTAAAGTATTATCAAGGATGTCAGTAAAAAATGCTCTTTGAAAGTTCATCTTGTGGATTGCTGGCTAAGGTATCTTTGCATTCAAAATGTTGTTCTGTGAGGGTTTTAGGTTCTTAGAAGAACTGGATTTTAGGGTTAAGAGTTTCAAAACTCTAAAAAAACATGTAAGGTTGTGTTTGGAGCAGCTCCGGAAATATGATTCCAGAGGTTTTTAATCTTTGTTTGATTAAAGTTTTTAAAATTAAATCAATTAATATTTCAAACTCATTCAGTTCTTTTGGAGAAGAGAGTTTTTTTAATTTTGGATTTTGAAAAGGCGACTTGGGTCTACCGTCATCCTCTCGACGTCTGTCGGTCGTCCGCTCCGGAACAGTTTTTTTTATTTATTTATTTATTATTTTGCAATTGCACTTGGAAAAAAAAAAAAAAAGGAATTTTGTTTTTTATTTTTTTAACAAAAATAATATATATTTTATATTTTAAATAAAAAATATTTAAAAAAAATAATCCAACCAAATATACAATCAAAAGTTATTTTAAAGCAGTAATTGAATATTTATTTTGAAAAAATTATTTTTTTTGTAATATTTTCAATAAAAAAATTATATTATTTTTTTAATTGAATTTTAAAAAGATCTGGTATGAGTTTTGAATGTAATTTTTAATAGAATTTTGAGTTGTGTGTTTGTTATGAGTTATAATTTTTGAATTAAGTTTTATATTTTTTTAAACTCATAACCAAAAATTTTTCTATTTCACATGTCACATAAACATTTAAAACTCAATTCCACACTCAACTCAAAAACTTCAATTCAAAACTCATAACCAAATAAATTTTCTACATCAAATCATAATTTCAAAACTCACAAACTTAAAATAAACTTATTCTCAAATCATATTCTAAAATCTACAAACGCTACCTAAGAATTTTGAAAAAGTGGTGTAATTTGGGGTTTTGATTTGTTTTATTTAGGTATACCACAATTATGATTTAGCCTTGAAATGTAATTTGTAAAAAAATATATAATTATTAAGAGTAAATTATAATTTTAAATAATTTAATAAAAATATTAAAAAATTAAACCGTCTAATAATTTTTTTAAATGTAAATAGAATCCCGGAATGGAAACCCGTCGAAATGGGCTGTATAATGAAAATGAGACCCATTTGTAGTGATGCAAAAAAGCAATACTTGAAGTCCAAGATTGAGACTAGAGAATGAAAATAATAGCTACATCAAATAATAGTATTCACATGTACGTATCCACTTTGTTTTTTGCTTTTTTAGGTGTCCTTATATTTGAAGGTCCTGCAACTCATTGTCTAATGAAGGTTGGTTAAAGTTTAAATAACGTAAAAAAACAAAAAAACTCAAACACGTTTTTATATAAATGAGATATTGTTTAGTTTGGGAACAAAAATTTTGACAACATTTTCATTGTGTTCACAATTATCAAAACAAGTAAAATTTACTACTAGAACAGTTAAATTTCAATTTTTCCGACACGATAAAGCTTTTTTTAAAAACAATATTATTCATTATCGGTTCTGTTTGATAGATCTCAAAATTTTATATTTATTATCATCTGTTATGAATATATCACCTGTTATAGTGATTCCAATCTGATTTTACTTAAATAGATTTTTTATTTTTTTAATTTTTTAAATACTAGATTTGTAGAGGTATACAAAACAAGTGTTTGAGAACTACATATTCATTGATAGTTTTGATATTGAGAACTAAATTAATTCAGTGTGTTTGTCTGAGTTTTCTAGATTAAGTTTTTTGAAACTAAGGGTTGGTTTGGGATATTCTAAAAAAGTATACTTTTTGACTATTGGCTTATATGGGTTGGGTTTAGATTGGGTTTGATGTGATTGTAGAGAGAGGTGATGTTGATTTAAATAAGATGATGTGACTTAAATAGGATTAGAACTTTTTGACTTTTTGTATTATTTAAGTTATGCCAAGTTTTTTGGTTTTGTTGCTTTTTTTTTTTGCTTTTTTTTAGTGAATATTTTTTAAAATTTAAACAATTTTTTACTTTTTAAATGCACCTTTCTTAGATGTATCTAAAAAAGTAAAAATTTGTAAAAAAATATTTTTAAAAAATTAATAAATACATAAAAAATACAAAAAATGTATTGAATTCTCGTAATTTTTTTTATTTATATTTTTGGGTTATTTATGTGAATTTTTAAAAGTTTTTTTTCACAAATTTTTACATTTTAGGTATATTTATGTTAGGTGTGTCTAAAAGTAAAAAAAAAATTGCCTTAAAATATTAAAAAATTCAATAAAAAACACGAAAAATAAGAAAATAAATTTTCTGAAAAATATTTTTGAAAAAATAGAACTAAGTTTTGAAAGTCTATTGCACATGTTCAGTACCTTGAGAACTTACTCTTTACATTCATTCATTTTCAAGTGTTCGGCCAAAACTGGCTAATAGTTGGCCCTACAAGGCATTGATGTGAATCAATGATCGGGAATATAAAGGGTCACATGTCCCTCACATACTTCATTATAAGAGGTCACATTTATTTACATTCTTTGATGAATATTATCTCTCTTTAACAAAAATATATATATAACACTTGAATTTCATAAAAATATAAACATAGCGCTATATTAGTTCCATAATAGCAACATGTTTTTCTATAATAACGACATACTGTTCTAGAATTTAAACAACCATAAGAAAACTGGTTTCACCATAAGTATTTAGACCATTGCAAATTAAAACTTAAAACTAACAAACAAAAGTAATAAAAGAAGATATTATACGGTTTTAGGTTTGAGTTTAGATTTTACATAGAATAAGAAAAGATACTATGGGGGAGGATGTATAATAAAAATATAGACTATTTGTATACGGTCCGGATCGGTTCCAATCCGGAACCGTGGGATTCAATCCGGAACCAATCCGTAAACTACGGATTTTTAATTATTCAATCCGGAACCGAACCACGGATTCAAAAAACCAATCCAAACCTATCGGATTGGACTGGACTGGATCGGATTACGGATTTCACGAATTCCTTGCTCAGCCCTACAATAAACCCCACCAAAATTCACCATTATTATCAATATTATTGTTTCTTATTGTGTTGTTACTTGCAAAAAGAAAAAAGTTTGAACAAAATCAAACAATGAATAAGAATAATAATTAAAACTATTTTTTGAAGCAACCTATCAAAGATGATGTTAGTACAAATATCAAAGTATAATTATTAATTTCTATGATTTTTTGTTACGTAAAAATAAATATTTAACCTGTTTTACATCAATATTGTTCAGACTTTTAAATTTAAATAAATTCACTTTGTTCAAATCTAAAAATTTGAACAAAACAATCTTATTCAACACTGAATAACTGAACAAACTTCAATTTTATAAATCTGAACATGATAATTTTATTATTTTAGTGTAACGTAAAATTAAAATATAATATTATTCAAGAGTAATTTTCACTTATCTCAAAATAGGCCTACAACAATTCGGCTACAAGAGAAACTAACTTCATATTTCCACTAACCATTATTGTGTGCTACTCTGTGGTATATTATCGGCAGTTTCGATTAGTAGCTTGAAAACAAGACGACTTGAATGGCCCGAGTCCAAAACGATGTCGTTTTGGAAATTTTTTTTTTTCTCTTCTCTCTTTGAAGATGAAGAACACAGAGAAAGAAGATAAAACTGGGGAACACATCATCTTCATCAACACATTATCATCATCAGCAACAAAATCTTCATCATCATCATCATCATCATCATCATCAAACACATCATCATCACCAACAACAAAATCTTCATCAACATCATCATCACAACATCTTCATCAACATCATCATCAACAACAACATCATCATCATCATCATCAATATCCATCGATTTTGTGAAATCCATATCTATCGATTTCAATGAAATCAATCGGTTTCAAACCCTGAAAATAGAAGAAGAAGAAGAAGAAGAAGAAGAAGAAGAAACTCAGTGGAGTCTCTGGTGGAGCTCTCTCTCTTCTCTCTTCTCTCTCTTTCTCTTCCTCTCTCTTCGTCCCTCTGTCTGTCTCTCTGTCCTTCAAAGATCTAATAGGAAAAAAAACTGCCCAAAACGACGTCGTTTTGGGCAGTCAGGCCATTCGAGCCGAAAGATTTTCAAGCTATGAATTATTTTTCTATTATCGGGTGCTCTTGGGGCACCCTACTATCGAGGGGTCTCTATCAATCTTGCTTTTCTTGAAGGTAATCAAATCCTTTTAGGATAAGTTACGATAAATCAACTTGAATTATGACTCATTTATATTTTATTCTCTAAATTTTAAAATTTAATAGTTAATTTTTTAAAAATATTATCTTATCATAATTAATTCTTTTTGTTAGAATTATGTTAAGAATTTATAATAATAAAAAATTAAATAATGTGTAAAGTACATGACACATTTATTAATTTTTTTTAATAATAAAACTAGTTATTAATTGTTTTAGGATAATAATAGCATTATCTTGTGATTTCATTTGCACTTTATCACTCTTATTTTAGTAGCAAAGTGCAAACAATATTACCAAATAAAGGCATTATTATCTTAAAAATTTAATAAATGCGTCATGATATGATTTTCTATAAATCTCTAATAGAATCCCAATAAAAAAAGTTATATGTAATAAAATACTACTTTGAAGTGATTTTGAAATTTAAGGAGATAAAATGTAAATGAGTCATAATTTAAGAAAATTTATATAATTTATCCATCTTTTTATTTAGTACTGTAGAGTCCATCTAGTAAATATTTAAAATATAAAAATTATGGATTAATTTTTTTAAATTGGGAAGAGTTGAAAATAAACAAATAAAATTATTATTAATTTCATTTAATAGGGGATGGTTTGATGCAATTCAACTCTGTAGGTGAGAAAAAGGTAATGGGAATTACATATCAGTGGGATAGAATTTGTTTTTACACAAATATAAAGAGGTGTGAGTCACACTTGCACCTCCACAGTATTTCACTTACACCCCATCACGGAATCACTTGCACTCTACATATTTTTGTAATTTTTTTCTGTGTCCCGCTATACTGTAATTTTCCTAAAAAAGAAAATATCCCTCTGGACAAAATTTATAGAGCTATTATATATTATTTATTTCATTTAAAAGGGGATGGCTTGATGCAATTCAACTCGAGAATTACGTCCCAGTGTGATAGTAATTTTTTATTTTATTTTTTTATATATAAACATGGAGGGGGTGTAAATCACATTTACACTCTCATAGTATTTCACTTGCATCCCATCACAGAATCACTTACATCCTACATGTTTTTCTTTCTTTTTTTCTTCTTTTTTTTTTTTTTTTTTTCTCCCACTCTATTATAATTTTCCTAAAAAAAGTAAGAATCCTTTTGCACACAATTTATAGAACTATTATATATTTTCTAAATAAAATGATGAAAAGTATATATCATTTCTCACAGTTTATAATCATGGAAGTTTCAAAGATTGTCCATGCATATAGTCCTATTTGGTTGACTTATAAATTAACTAATTTAGTTTATTTGATTTAAAAACAAACAAACAAACACACAAATAAACTAATGGTATTCGGTTGCAATTTTAAATTATAACTTATATGAATTTTTTAGTTTATTTGATCCAAAAGGTGAGATTTTTTTTTTTCCTGAAATATGTATAGACATAAAACTCTCATATCTTTTGTCATAATTATAAATTTTGATGGTATTCTAGATATTTGCCCAACAAACAAAATTTATGTAACATCTTATTTAACTAAGCATGTTCAATTTTTTTTTTTTCACCAAACAGATTTATAATTTTTTTAATTTTTTTAAAGCTAATAATCTAAAAAATTATCTATCTTTCCATTATATTATTAAACAATCATGTTGGTGTCTTGAAACCTTAACTTCTCTATGTGCCAAGAGGGTTAGAGAAGAGGGTAAAATTTGAATTTGACACCTTAAGTTTGATGAAAAACACACTTACCACTTGAGTGACACATAAGATTTAAATTTTTTTTTTTTTTTTGTTCATTTTTACTTATTTGAATTGCACACCTATTATGTATGACAGCCACTAGTATATATAAAGCAAAGGCTGAACTTGATGTCCTAACGCCTTTGCTTATATTTATGCCAAGTGAACTTTTTTATTTTTCTATTTAAAATACAAAATTACATAAAGAAGAGAATGAGACTTTTTTTTTTATTCAAATGAAAGTTAAAGGAAAAATTTAGTTTTACAAAATAG